>APFE031478413.1:0-42742 GCA_000404065.3 Pinus taeda | reverse complement strand
TCCAAAAGAGGGAGTATCCCATTGATGTTGGACCTGAATAACTTCCTCTAGAACACTATAAATACAGGCATTGGGCCAAAGGAGGGGAGGTTGAAATCTGAACATTCCAAAGGGTAGATGCTCCTGGAATTAGGACTTCCTTGTAAACTTGTGAGGAGAGATTACCATCCTTTCTTGTTCATTTGGAAGTGGGTGAGCTTGTCAAAGTAGAGGAAAACTCTTGCTGGACCCTGGGAGGAACTTGCACAACACCAAGGCTCAGGTTGTAATGGTTTCTTTTTTGTTTCCTTAATACAAATAAGTCCATTCTTCTCAATGATTTGTTGTTAATGAACTGTTTCATATACTCCTTGGTCTATATGTTGAATATGCTTTGTTTTATGGAATATTCAGGTGTTATGTAATCGTTTGATTGTTAGTGTATGCAGGTTTCAAAGTGAAGGAGGAGCTCATCTGGATCGACGAGGCTGGACTGCTACAACAAGCGTTGGACTTGAGGTAGGATCGAAAAACACTTGGTTTCTCATAGAATAATGTATGTTTAGAGAAGGATTGCTCTTAATTGTCTTGTTTGTCACTAGAGAGTCTTAGACTCCTAGGGAGGTTAGTTTTGTCAGCAAAAATAACTCTTTCCGCATGACAAATGCCTAACAATGCCTCCATTTCTCCCTTTGAAATGGAGGGTGGATCTTGTTCAAATATCAACTTGTACACTGGGGTGACGAAATGGTTGGACAGTTGTATGATTACTCCCCTGTAGCTACATTTAGACAACAATTTGAAATATGCGTTCACAATAGTCTCCACCAGTTACCATGCCCATTATGATCCTGGGAACTCATGTTGGGAACATACTGCATCTAGGATGTAGGTAGACATATAAATCTTTGCATGCATACCCTTGGGTGATTGTCGAGCCTTCGTGACTTGCTCCTCTAGCTGATGAGCCAGTATGCTGGACCAGTTGCATGGTCTTCCTTCTCTATCCAGTTGGTCCAATGTGATCACCCAAATTTGAGGAAAGGTTTTAGTGCTTGCTTGGCCACTCAGTCGACATGCAAATATGACCAAATATTGGTATGCCTTCCTCAATATCTTTGTCTTATAGATCTAGTTGGGTGTCATCTTGAAATGAGCTGGCTCCTTTGCCCAATCCTTTAAAATGTCTCTGGAGTTACCTGCTGCTGGGAAAGCTAAATGGGGGACTCATGATAGTCACAGGCTTTCAAATCTAGTACAAATCATCATAATCTCGAGCCCAGGAGGTTGTAAGCTTCGTCCCACTGACATTGCTCAAAGTCATTGTCTCGGTGTCAGTTTGAGAGATGATCCAGTGAGTCATTTCCATGCATGGGAACACGGGGTATCTTCATGAAATCTAGTACAAGGCAGACTTGTGAATGTTCATGTACACTTGGTGGTCTTCGAGGTCTTCCCCAAAAGTTCCTCTCATTTTTTCATTAACCTCTTGCCACTTCAGTTTGACATCCTTGTCTAGATAGAACTTCATATCTTCATAGATCGGCAAACTAGAGGACACCTGCTCAACTGTTGCTCCAGCTGCAACTCCATCAGTGTCTTGTGATCTTGTTCTCTTGTAATCCATTGTGATAGATGAACACCTAAAAGATTTGGAAGCAAGCAGCTTGCATGGCAAGAAATATGTGAGTGGAAACAAAGCAAGTTCGGGGAACGACACAACACATACCTGGGAAACTGATGAGGAAGATTGAACAAATTTTACAGGGAGGCTAGGTGACTGGCTACTAGAACTACAAAAAAGGTAGTTTGGGCTATCTAGGAGGAAAGAATGGCTGTTGGATCTACGAAATGCGCAATCCAGTCAGGCAACTGGCTGCTGGGATTGCACAATGCACAATTCCAGCTGGGACAGATTGCTAACCTAGGGACATACTTGCGCAATTTCTTGGGCCAAGTAGCCACTATCCTCTAGACATGTGAAAAATAGTCTCGTAGGCTAGTGCTGGGTAGGAATGCACAAATCTGGAGTGGAAGGTGAGCCTTCCTTCCCTAGATTGCGCAATGTAACCTTGGTCACGATAGAGCCTAGGCCAAGGTTGGCCTAACTCGCCAACGAGAAACTGAAAGAAAATAAGACAGTAAATGCATGGCAACACTAAGTGACAGCAGAAGTGATTGACAGTGCATGCAAAACATGAATAAAGATTCAACAAACGGATCAACATGCATGTGGGTGAGGCAGTTCATTGGTTGGGTGAACGTCTGTGCAAAATAATTTGATGCATGCGACAATGGTGAGATAGCAAAGAAAACTGAAATAGAGCTATGACAAGCTAGTACACATGTAAACACCACTAAGCTCTTAAAGAAATCAAGCAAACAACATGCACACAAGCAAATATAAAAATACCAACAAAAATGCCGAAAAAGACAAGTTGAGGCCACCTACCTATGAATAGTTGAGTTGGATGTGTCGAAGAGTCTTGGATGTGTTGTGGGATGTCAGAGCTCCAAGGTCAATGTGAATAAATGAGCTCTAATGCAATTAATAAATAAGTTTGGTCTCATGATGCGCATGCCAGAAATTTAGGAAAAAGCGACACTTGGAGGGGAACTTCCAAAACAACTTTGCATGTAACCCTCAACTGCTCAAATTAGCTCCCTACATCATGGGATGCATTTTGCATGTTGTTTATTTCTATTCTGGGAAGAGAAAGTCATGCATGCATGCAAGTCAAGTTTCCTCAGTCCTAGGTGGAATTGGTCAACCGAACTGTTCATGCATGCAATTTCTCAATTGCTTAGGAAAAATGCACATTCCTGGATGGAAGTTGGGATGATTGCCCAAGAGGATCACACAATTTCTGGGAAAAGAATCTAACTACTGCCTAGATTTGCACAAATTCTGCGCTACGTAGCCCTGCTCAGGAAATTTGCGAAATCCTGCTCGGAGTGTTGGCTGGTAGGATTACGTAATATTGGAACCTAGTAGGGTACCAGAGAGGATTGCACAATTGCTGGAGGGAAGGATGGTTACCCTTGAGAAATGCGCAATTTTCAAGGGGAAGCTACTCAGCCTGTAGCTAGACCAAGTTCGGATGAATGGCCTGTGAGGGGAATGGATCGATTTTGAACGACAGATTGCCTTTGTGTGAGGATAACAATGAAGCTTGAGTACTTGATGACATAGGACCAAGTGTTGTGAAATTCTGGTAGGGAGGTTCCAAAATAGGCTAAGGAAAAATTTTGGAGGGTGTTTGTAGCCACTACAACACTTGGAAACACATTAGTAGAACTCTAGCTCTCTAAATTGACCTTGTTCATGAAAATAAAGTCTAACACCTTCGAAAGTATTGTTCAGTTCTCAACTCATATTGGCTTCACACTAACTTGATTGTAAGATGTAACATCTGCCAAACCCTTGGTCTATTGACATACATTCCAAGCCAAGACAACATAGTTGTTTTGATTGGGGTTGAGGGGTAGATAAGTGCACAAGTAGAATGGTCGTCAGAGTCTTAGTTTCATCTTTGGTGATCCTCCACTACGAACAGGCCTTGACAGTACCTTGGTGGAGTCACATAGGAACACAAGCATGGCTTCACTGCCAGCAAGCCTTGTCAGTACCTTAGTGGAGTTACTTGCATCACCTCCCCGTGCAGGAAGCCTTTCTCTTCTTTCGCCTTATTTATTTTTCATTTTGAATTTTTTTACTTTTTTATTTTTCATTTTTACTGTGCATAACAATTATTCATTTTAGAGGTGAAAGAGGGATCTCAACTTATTGAGAGTAGAAGAGGTTGTTCCAACAGAGAAGTAGTTTATTGTATCTCAGACATGCCTTTTAAGGTTTTCCCCCCACCTTACTCTACTTGATTGAACTGACAAGGGTTAACCCAAAAACAACTGACTAGAGAAGGTGACACTAGTTAGCGAGCAAGCATTGTGTTTTCACCAAGGTTCACTTTTAATAGTATGTATTTTCCTTCGATGTATCTTGGACTAAGAGTAACAAGCTCATCATACAGAGGCAAGATGACATATAACCAAGTAGTGGTAGCTGTACAAGCCCTCTTGTAATTTACCCATCTTGCTTCAAGATTCATATATAGTGCCATGCAAGACTAACCTATGAACAAAAAAAATGAGCTAAAAGACATCAAAGCAAAGCAAAAGTAGAAGCAAAATTGAAAGCAAAGTAGGTAAGAAAACAAGCAAGCAAACAAACATATAAGCAAACAAGCATGTAAGAAAACAACTAAAATAAAACACTACTCCTAGTTCTAAACTAATGGTGCATGGGCCTGATCATGTGAAGTGAAACTTCCAATGTAGCCACCGACACACTGGTAGAACCATGTCAGTGAAGGCTTGGTCTGCAAGCAAACTAGTTGTGTGAACTGGCAAGCAAGAAAGATATAACAATGAAGACAACCACTCTTCGTAGTTCAAAGTGCCCATGGGACATAAGTGAGTGCATGTGCATGACGGGTAGTCTGTGGACTTACCAAGGTTCTATGTGACACTACATGCAACTTTGGAGCATAAGCACACTCTTGACTGTGGCATGCAAGCAAACGAAAGAAACAAAGATAACTTGAATCATGAAAAAGTGCTTGGAATGTAAGACTCCTCCAATGCATGAGCAATGGGGTCATGCAGTTTGAGTGGAGGAAGTGTGATTTGCAAGTGAGATGGATCTTCAATGCATACAGATATGTGATGAGGAGCCTTGGCTAATTGAACAATTTCATGATTGGAAGTGAGACTAACCCCACGAGAGCGAGGACCTAACATAGCCATCAGCTCGAGCTAAAGTGCCTTGGTAGTATTAGGTGCTTCAACTTCATCATCAGGTAGATCATCATAAACCGGTGGCTTCTAAATATGAACTGTGATAGAGTCATGATTGTGATAAAAAAGGGGAGTAAATGGATCACAACAGCCACGATTAGAAAAATCAATGAATTATTTGGCATCCTCATGATCAGACAAAACAAATAAAGGGGTATATGGAAAGTGAACAAACTCATCCTATGTATCTCTAGAAAAGACATATGAAGGATCAAGTGGATCTTCAATGAGTAACTTATCCTCTCCATTGTTGAATGATGGACTAACATCTAATCAGTCCTGCGAGTGATCAACAATGGGTGCATCTGTGGATGAAGACAAACATGAAAAATCATGGATGGTAGGCTCACCAAAGAGGTTAGGAAAGAATTGAGGGGGCTTGAACAGAAGGGAGTTAGCCTTCGCCGAGTGTTGATGTTCAAGTTTCCACTCATACTCTTCATGAATGACAACGTATGCTGGTTGTGAAACACCAACTCCATCAATGGGTTGTTCCTCACTCACAAAAAGTGAAGAGACTGGAATGGACGAACACAAGACAACATCATGTGGAGGAACACTCAAGTGCAGAGATAGAGGTCGTAGACAAGCATGCATATGAGAACTCGAAGGAACAACAACCAAATCTACTTGAAAAATGATTGAAGTGATGTTGGGAGAGTGTGAAGGATGAACATGTGTGTGAGTATGCTCTTCAGCATCACTTGGCAATTGTGGAGCTATTGAAAGAGAGGAAGGCAGATAGTCAGTTGAGATGGTGTCTGCATCCACATAAGATTGCATAGCTCCATCAATGAAGAATGTTGAACGAGGCTTGAATTCAAGCTTTCTCTTGGGATGGGTAGATTTCTTAAGGAAATACTCAAACTGGTCACAAAGATAAGCAAATTTCATTTGGCTCCTCAGAGCTTGAAAATACAAGTCACGGAAGCACTGACAAAAATCAATAATCGATTCATGTGGAGCCCTTCGTTGCTGTAACAATTTCTATCAAGATGGTCTGGATCAAAATGATAGAACGTGCCTTTAATAAGATCACAGAAGTGCTCAAATGAGTGTATGGTGTCAGCCAGTAGGCTAAGAACCCAACAAAATGGAAATTCGTGAAGTGTGTATGTAAGTAGCAAACTAGCCTGGTCGTCAGAAAACTCATCTTCCTCATGAATCATGGAAAGAAAGTTATGTAAGTGCTCAGGTCATGCCACTTTTCCTTCACCATCATACTTGTGAGTGGGCAAGAGACTAAAAAGGTTCCCCCTGATGGAGACATCTTCACTATTCGAAAAACACAACAAGGTTCATGTAGAAGGTCTGTTTGGTGTCCGGTAGAGTAGTCGACATGGAAGGTGACAACATTAACATCATATACAACACATTTGCAACAAGATTCATATAGTTACATGTGAATCAGTTCATACACAAATATGTAATTTAAACAACATATATCATTAAGGCAACCATAACAGTCCAACTACAATAACAACATATGCATGAAAATGTGTTGGCTCTTATTATATAAAGTGTAAGTTCCAATCGCACAATACATCCATGTAAACCTGCTAGCCCCTTCAGTGAAACATTACAGCCACATCTGTTTGCTCCTCCGAAGAGATGTAATAGCTTCATACAAGGGAGAAGCAAAGGCGTGTTACAATATTGTCCAAGATTTCTTCAAGATAGTCTTAATAGAAGCTTGGCTAACCAAAATCCCATACAATGAGTTATGAGGGACTATGTATAGCAAAGGGTGGGGTGACCCTTGACATTCCCCTTTGTGACCATTCAACTACTCTCATGACTCTTCACCTACTCTATGACTGTTACATCCACTATTGAGACTTGAATTACACTTGACATGACTCAACATTACAATGCACATGTACCTATGTGAACAATGGCTTGAACAAGCCAAACTATACATCACTCTAACTTAGAAAACCACAGAAGTCCAACTGCTCAACATCCTCATGCTAATCAAGAGTAACATATTGATGCCAAGATTGGTAGTCCTTGATAGTATCCACGTCTTTCACTGTGACATCTATCTGAAACCTAAACCTTGCCTCCATATCATTCGAGTACAATGCTCGAGCTCCTTTGTCTATCCCATCTAAAAGCATGCACATCATTGTCTTCAATATAGCTAGAACAACAACATACTTCCACATGATGTCTACACTGATAGGCAAGTCTAGGCTGGTGGTAGTGCACATCAACTCATCAAAGTAAGAGTCAAGCTCCTATCAGACTTGCTTCTTTTTCTTCACCTGGGTGAGAGTCCCAAGTGATGGGATCGCATGAGGGTGCACTATAACATCCATGATTTTGAATACTCATGCATAGGAATCATGTATGCTATTGATGAGTTGCGGTAGGTCTTCATAGTTCTGGATTTGACTTTGGATACATGCTTGCAGCTCCACCACATTGGCCTTTGTTATCTTTGGCAAGTGAAGAGGGGCTCCCTTGTACTTCATCATCCATGCTTGCATGTTATCAACAACATCATGTATGTTCTTCAATATGCATGGTATTCTCACACATCGTTGTTGCCATCCATGGAGATGGATGACTGCTTGGTGCACGATACCAAACTTGGAGTAAAATTATTGCATAACTTTATCGAGGGACAATACTTCATCTAGTATTTCCTTCTTTAGTTTAGCTCGGGTGAACATTGTCACCAAGTCTCCACCTTGCTTGGCCACCTGTAGTTCCTTTGCCATTTGCTCATTCTAAACTATGTGGAAACGAACACTTGAGCTAGTGGCTTCGACATACACTCTAGTTGCATCAGCCAAAGCAGTTGGATGCTTGTGCACATCCATCATGACCACTTGTTCTTAAACTTGTGTAGCGGACGTTTGGTCCTTCAGAGTCGGTACTCTCTGAAACTTCACAAATTTGTGATGAGATTCGTCAAAGGAGATTTTGTGCATCTCTATTTCTAGCTGTCCACCAAGGATCTTCATGCCTCCTTGGTCATTTGAGACTTTCTTATCATCTAGATGCAATGAAACGGGTGAGTCAACCTCTTTGTGGTGAGGCATGTGATTGGTGTCCTGTTCCATCTCCTACTACTCCATGTCTGCATCCAACTATTCAAGCGCATGTTCTATCTCATGAGCAAAGTCTTTCCCCTGCAATTGTTTACCCTGTTCACTTGATGCCACTTGTTCAGATGAATCAACTACTTGTATGGCTGCTGCTTCATCTATTTGCACATGATGCATGTTCTATTGTATCTGGTGTTGTTGTTCTTCCTTCTGCTATTGGCGCAACTCTTTTTATTTGCGGAGTTGTTCCCCCAGCTCATGCAACTCCTTATCTACTTCATCCATTCTCTTCTTATCCCTCTGACTTCTCGTGATTCACTTGTCGCGCTGCTGCCTCTTTGTTTGAATAGACATAACTACTTTTTTTACAAGTGGGTCTACTCAAAACTTGCAAATATGCTCCTCATCCATGCGGTCGACAATCATCCTCTTCCCTTTGGCGCACACATCTACTCTCGGCTTTGCTGCCTTTATTGTTGCTACTACTGCTGGTGCTCTCCATGATGCAACTTCATGTTGCTTTTCTAATCACTCAATGGTGAAGCCAACCTGTTCATTCGGTCCGGAGGAATTGTAGCAATATCTCCATGAATCTTCCTTGGTCCAATGAAATTCCCCACGAATCCAGTTGAACTTAACTCTCATGCAATGATCCTTCATAATGCAATGTGGGTCATATGGGTTGAAGCTTCGGAGGTTGAAAGGGTACTTCTTCATATGTTCTTCTTCGACATCCATGTACTTGATACTCTGGATCTCGTATAACCCAATATGTAAAGGAAGAGTGGGCTAACGTTCCTTCTTCTTCCACTGCAGTCTAATTGTCAATCTTGTTGAGATGTGATACACTACTTCTTGCATGAAAAGTATGTCCAAGGAAAACTTTGGTAGAACATGCGGAGGCTTCTCCGCACTGAACATTTAGATGAAAGTGTCAGATGATGAGGCATACCAATCTGCAATGCCTAGCAACACCTCCATTTCTCCCTTTGACATGCAGGGTGGATCCTGTTCTAATATCAACCTGTACACTGGGGTGACGAAATGGTTGGACAACCATATGATTACTCCCTTAAAGTTGCATTCGGACAACAACTTGAAAAATGTGTTCATGATAGTCTCCGTCAGTGACCATGCCCACTCTAATCCCTAGAACTCATGTCAGGCACAAACTGCATCTAGGATGTCGGTGGACATATAAATCTTTGCATGCATACACTTGGGTGACTGTCGAGGCTTCGTGACTTGTTCCTTTAGTTGATGATCTAGTATGCCAGACCAGTTTCATGGTCTTCCTTCTCTATCTAGTTGGTCCAATGCGATTACCCAACTCTGGGGAAGGTTTCAGTGCTTGCTTGGCTACTTAGTCAATATGCGAATACGACCAAGTATTGGTACACATTCCTCAATATATTTGCCTTGTAGATATGGTTGGATGTCAACCTGAAATGAGATGTATCCTTTATCCAATCCTTCAAAATGTCTTTGGAGTTACCTCTGCTGCTGGGGAAGCTGAATGGATGACTCATGACATTCGTGGGCTCTGACATATGGTACATCTCATCATATTCTCATGCGCAGAAGGTTACAAGCTTCATCCCATCGACACTGCTCAAGGTCATCATCTCAGGGTTAGTGTGAGAGACGATCTAGTGAATCATGTCTGCGCATGGGAATGTGGGGTATCTACATGCAATCCAGTAAAAGCCAAACTTGTGAATGTTCACATACACTTGGCGGTCTTCGAGGTCTTCGCCAAAATTGCCTCCAAATGTTTTATTAACCTCTTACCACTTTAATTTGATGTCCTTGTCTAGATACAGCTTGGTATCTTCATAGATCGGCAAACTAGAGGACACTTGCTCAACTGTTGCTCCAGTTGCAACTCCATCAGTGTCCTATGATCTTGTTCTCTTTGAAGCCATTGATATGGATGATCACCTGAAATATCTGGAAACAAGAAGCATGCATGGAAATAAATATGTCTGTGGAAACAAAGAAAATCCTGGGAAGGACACAACACATACCTGGGTAACTAAAGAGGAAGATTGCAAAAATTTTACTCAGAGGCTGGGTGATTGGCTGCCAGAGCTACACAAAAGGTAGTCAAGGTTGTCTGGGAGGCAGGAATGGCTACTGGATTTGAAAAGTTCACAATCGAGTCAGGTGGTTGGCTGTTGGGATTGTGCAATGCCCAATTCCAGTTGGGAAGGATAGTTGGCCCAGGGACAAATTTGTGCAATTTCTTGGGAAAAGCAGCCACTGTCCTCCAAAAATGCACAAAACAGTCTAGGAAGCTAATGCTGGGTAGCAATGTGCAAATCTCGAGAGGAAGGTGAGCCTTCCTTCCCCAAATTGTGCAATGTAGCCTTGGTGAAGGTAGAGCCTATGCCAAGATTGGCCCAACTCGCCAATGGGCAGATGAAAGAAAGTAAGGCAGTAAATGCATTGTGACACTATGTGATAGTAGACATGATTGACAATGCATGTAGAACATGAATGAAAGATTCAACAAACAGATCAACATGCATGTGGGTGAGGCAGTTCGTTGGTTGGGCGAATGTCTATTCAAAATAGTTTCATGCATGTGACAAGAGTGAGATAGCAATGAAAATTGAAACAGAGCTAGGAAAAGATAGTACACATGTAAAAGGTAGCAAGCGTTCAAAGAAATCAAGCAAACAACACTCACACAAGCGAACACATAAAAAGCGACAGAAATGCTGAAGAAGACAAGTTGAGGCCACTTACCCTTGAATAGCTAAGATGGATGTGTCGAAGAGTCCTAGATGTGCTGTGGGATGTTAGATCTCTAAGATCGATGTGAATAAATGAGCTCTGATGCATTGAATAAATAAGTTTGGTCTCATGACGTGCATGCCACAAATCTAGGAAAAAGTGACACTTGGAGGGAAACTTCTAAAAAAACTTTGGATGTAACCCCCAACTGCTAAATGTAGCTCCCCGAATCCTGGGATTCCTTTTGCATGTTGTCTCTTTCTATTCCAAGAAGAGCAAGTCATGCATGCATGCAAGTCAAGTTTCCTTGGTCCTGGGTGGAACTGGTCAATGAGACTATTCATGCATGTACTTGCTCAATTGCTTGGGAAAAATGTGCATTCCTGGCTGGGAGCTAGTATGACTGCTTAGGATGATTGCACAATTTCTGGGTAGAGTAGCTGATTGTTGCCCAGATTTGCGCAAATCTTGGGCTGAGTGGCCTTGTTGGGGAAATATGCGCAAATCCTGTTGGGAGTGTTGGCTGGCAAGATTGCACAATCCTGGAGCCCAGGAGGTTGCCAAAGAGGATTGTGCAATTTTTGTAAGGAAGGCTGGTTACCCTCCAGAAATGTGCAATTTTCAAGGGGAAGATGCTGAGCGTGTAGCTGGACCAAGTTTGGGTGAACAACTTGTGAGGGGAATGGATTGACGGGCTCCCTTTGTGCGAGGAAAACACTGAAGCTTGAGTACTTGATGAAGCAAGACGAAGTGTTGTGAAAGGTTGGTAGGGAGGCTCCAAAACAAGCTAAGGAAAAATTTTTGGAGGGTGGTTGTAGCCGCTACAACACTTCCTTAGCCCTCGGCTCCTCATCACTCATCCATGATGCCAAGGCCATTAGTTGTAAGTCCCCCAACTTTGGATTGGGTCCCACACATTCAAATCTGTTAAGGCAAATTTATGTAAGTAGAATTAAGATATCTCTAGCTCTGTCCTCTAGGGTGCTTTAGTCATAGAGCTCAATGAACTTCCTATAGGCTTGGAAAGGTGTAGTCCCTAATTGTGCTAGGGTTTTTATCTGAAACTGCAACCAGTGTTCTCTGAGGTACAAGGCATATGATTGTGTTGGCATCCTGTACTGGAGTGCCTCCATGGAGAGACTTTCCATATCTGCCAATTGGCTCTCTTTTTCTTGTTCTTGTCTCCTTATCCATGTGTTCTAAAACTATAGTTGTGATTTCATCACTCTTTCCCTGTCTCTTATCTCACTCAAATCTTTGCCCATCTCTAGCAACGTTTCTTCCATATGGCCCACATCCTCTACATTTTTTGGTTTAGCAATTTGCATCCAATGATGTGTCCTTGCTCTTTCCTTTTCAAGATCAAAGAACAGAGGGATGACAAATTTTTGTGGTATTATTCTGCCACCCTCAATGAATCTATAATAGGAGTTGAGATTTGGCTGTGGGCTAGGTTCTTGCAACTCTTGTGACTCTCTCTTTACTATATTCTGAGTATCTATCTCCCCTTGTACTTGTGTTGCCGCTCCTTTTCATTCCCCTTTCCCCTGCTATCCTTCCTGCTCATGTTTCTGTGTTTTCTGTACTTTTAATAGAGTTTTCTGTAGGATTGTCTGTGTTTCCTGTATGACTATTGGTGTTTCTTGTAGGAGTCCTTTCCATTTTTTAAAATGGGTCAAAGGTTCTTTAATTGGTTTTGCTGGTGTTGACCTAGTTACATGCCTCCTAACATAGATGATTGGTGACCTTGGGGAACCCTGTTTTGATGTGCCCTCTTCACCTCTCATTCCTAGAGGGACTAGATTTTCTTGCTTTCTTGGTGAGTCATCGATGATTATAGGAGTCTTGGTATGTTTTTGAGGTCTCCCTTGTTTTATCTGGGTCCTCTTCGTTGTTTGAAGTATAGGGGAGTCTACCTCTGCCTCTGCCTCTTTCATATTGATTTTATAGGTGTACTTAGAGAAGTCAAGGTAGTAGTTGCCTCCTTCTCTGTGGGCTTAGGTGACACTCTTGGGGATTCCTCTCCTTCCTTGCTATGTATTTCAGAACTTTATCCATCCTTTTGTGCTACTTCCCTATTGTCCTTTTCTTCCTCAGTTTCATTTTTATCTATCTCCTCTTCTTGCTCTGGTTCTTCTTCTTCTTCTCCATGCTCCTCTTCTTTATTCTCTTCTTGCTCTTCTTCTTTTGGTTCTTATTCCTCTTCTTCAGGCTCTTCTTCCTCTTCTTCAGGCTCTTGTTTCTCTTCTTCTTTTGGTTCTTCTTCCTCTTCCACACCACTAGAAGTAGGGTCTCTTTCATACTCAATCGCTTGAATTACATCTTCTCTGTTCATCTCTACAAATGTTGACCACATAATAGGGATTATTAATTGGTTTAGGGCATTTTCTAGCATGAGATTGATCAATCCATGATGTTCCAGCTGCTGATGCTTCCCTTCTTGTACCTTGATGCTCATGTCTATCACTGATTGCAACAAAAAGTAGGGCACACTAAGTCTTCTATGAGGAGGTAACTCTTCTCCAAATCTCAGCTTATGGAGGAGTCTAAATTGGTAACCATAGACTATACTGAGCCTTCCCTCATAGAATATATACTTGAGAATGTGATAGCTTACTTCATCCCAAGGATATGGAATTCTCTCCCTTCTAATCCAGTTCTTATCATCAATTAGTTCCTCATATTCTAAGAAAAATTTGTTCTTGGCAAGAGTGCTGCTAGATTTATCCTCTTTTCTCCATTGTAAACCTAGAGGAAGTGTAGTGATCCTATTAATGCTTCCATGGGTAATTGTTATTGACAATCCCCTCACTACATCAATGTCAGTGACTCTATATTGAGGAATGAGTGATATTACAAATTCCCTAGCTATATCATCATCATAGCCTCTAAGTAGCTCTACGAGTCCCAACCATTGATGCCTTGTAAATATCTCTACCATAGGAGGATGTTGATGTATTATGGTTGTTCTAGTGGGTTCCTTTCTCTTGAAACCCCCTGTCATCTTTTCTCTTTGTTAATCTAATTGTATGAAGTTTGGTGTCTATAATTTAAGATATTTCCCAGGAGACTAAGGGTTTAGAGTTTAGGAGGGTGATGACTACAATTCTCTCTTTACTCTACACAATCCTTCACCCAATTCTACCTCTCTCTAGGAACGCTGTAATTACTAAAAGAAATGACAATTTCTTTTCTTTTTCTCTTTACAAATTAAAGTACAGAGGATATGGCACATACCTTTCAGTGTAATTCCTTGGTTAAGGAGAATTCTTGAATAGCTAGGCCATAGACACCCTCTCACATCATTTTTGACAATTCTCACTGTTTCCTGTAGCTTTCCTGTAGGTGTTCACTGTAGGATGGCCGAGACAAGATTTCCTAATTGTTTCCTATAGTTTCCCTATTTTTCCCGCTCACTATAGGATGGCTGAGACTAGATTTTCCTTCGATGGCTCCTCCAGGTGATTCCATCTCTCAAAATCTAGAAATGAACAATGTATTGCATGAAAGTTAGGGAGTATTTCTATTTATGGTCAATTTTATTGAGTGATGTGCTGGCTCACTGAGCATGTATTTCTCCTTTTGGACCGTTGGTCCCACTATTAGTTATCATGCAACCCTTCCTCATAATCATCACCCACTCCTGTATAACGTAACTTGACCACCTTTCTGATTCATTCCCTTTGATGTGATGTTGCCACGTGTTTAGTTGACCAACACTTTAACTTTTTCTTTATGGGGTTGAGGGTGGCCAAGTTATCTGGCCACCTTTAGCTTATAAAAACAAGTTTTTCATATTCCTACAGTTTTAATCATATTCGTACTTAGGAGAGAGTGTGGATGAGGTGACATACATGTGGCTTCCTTTTCTTTGTTGATGCATGCTAGAGGGTGGCTTTGATATGTTGCTTATGGTTTAGGTACATCTTCTCTTTTGCTCTCTTTTTGTTGATTTTATTCTGCTTATAGATTGTCTTCTTGTTGTGATGTGCAGGTGCTAGATTCTTCCATTGCTACTGAGATTTATAATATTAGATTGTTGTGTTATGAAATGATGAGTTTTTATGTTACTTATATGAGCAATTTAACATAAATAAGAGACTGAACAACAACATAAACATGTATAGAATATCATAAAAACCACATTACAATAGTAACATGATAAAGGAGTTACCCCCTCTTGGGCTACATCTCCTTGGTCTAACTTCCAATGGTTTGAGCCTCTCTATTATTCTCGAAAGTGTCAAAATATGTGTTTACAATGCTCAAATACTTCTGAAACCTGCTCCAATGAGTCCATAATGCGCAAAAATGGTACCCCAACCTCTTTCTACTCCACATTTGGTCGAAAAATTCCTTAGTTTAGAGAATCATTTCGGCAAAATCACATAAAAAATCTTTTGTCGACACGTTTTGAACCAACAAGTGTGGTTCATCGTCAGGACAAGTTGAACCACACTGGTTGGTTCGAAACGCATCGACAAAAGATTTTTTATCTGATTTTGCCGAAATGATTCTCTAAACAAGGTTATGGATCACAAAAGTCTAAATTCCTTAACAAATTCCTTAGTTATCACTTCTGCCAGTCTTTCCACAATTTCCTCCTCCAAATCTAGCTAACTGCTAATTAAATTCATTATCTGGAGTTAATTGTGGAATTGGTGGTCCTGCCAACTTCTCCACCTATCTTGTGGTTAAGGCCAAGTGGTCACATGGTGGTTAGGTCAGGTGGTTAAGTCAATTGTTCTGGCAATTCCATCGCAAATCACAATTGGTTGAGAACTGACGGTCTTATGGTCTGTGAACACAATGGGGCGATGTGTGATTGCGATATGGCAAACCCAACATAACTATTAACTGGAACCCATAATATTATTGCATCCAAGATCCATCACAATTTGCAATTGGCCCAAGTCATGGGGTTAACAGATATATAGGACTTCCAATTTTTTTGATGTGTGACTGTGATTATCATATCACAACCTGGGTATGCTGGGGGTTGATTCATTGCATCACACCTTGGCTTGTTCTAGGGCCAATTCTTTAACGCTGACCCACCTACGATATGCTAGTTAAGAACCAACCTGTAGCCATGGCGGTAAATGTTATAGCTCAAAATATCACCCTTGGTATTTATGATGCTTGGTTTATTGCCTAGGGCAACCCCTCCTTCTAGACATGGTCCAAATATTTTAAAAATAATGTTTTACTCCTTGTACGCTACTTTTCCCTGTGATAAGTGTGTACACGCAGGTTAGTCAAAACCCAACCTATGTATATGTATTAAAGCACTTAAAAAATTAAATTTCCTTAACTATGGGTAGAGTTCACGAGTTTTACCTGTTGATTACCTCCTAGTGCTTGTGGCACAACTATTTCCCAACTAAACAACTAATTGGGAGAGGTATAACTAGATTTCTATGGGAAGGCCTTAAGGAGGAGAAGAGATAGAATTACTATATTAAGATTATCCCCTGACTGAGTCTGAAGTATTCCTGTGCTTCAAGTACTTCCCCAAGTTCAGGAAACCCTTGTTTCCTTGAGTTTTGATATTCTCCCACTTGCTTGAGATATCATGGTATTGGTTATGGAAGGAGGTTTTTCAAGACTGGGATTGGATGGATATGGTGGACTATTCCACTTGGAGCTAGAAGAAGAAGACTCATGTGAATTATCTCCGTGTTGGTTATAGCTTTCTACAATAAAAAGAAACATTATCTTGTTCCTAAGATTAACTTTGTTTATGCATCAAATATTGCTGTACTTCATGTATGAATGTCATTTTGATGTTTAACTAATCATCTTGCTTATATGATATAAAGTTGATTTCATTGAAATGCTTTATCTATATGCTGCTATGTATGTTCGGATTGGTTGATTTGTAGATTCGAAGATCATCAGGATTCGCAGAGGGTCTGAACCCTGTTGGAACTACCCAAACGAAGGACATCCGGGTATGATCATTATCGCATAGTTTGTTTATATAAGCATGTTGCCTGAGTTGTATGAGTGTTTCTTACTTTAGTTTGCTCTTGCTCTATTGGGGTTTCAACCCAAAGCCCTAGGGTACTTATTTCTGTAACAGAATTGGTGACTCTGTTGGGGATAAAGATCTTGTTATTTCTAGTTTGGGTTGTTCAGTGTTAATCAGGGCTCAGTTCTTGGTTTTCTTGTTGTGACAGTATTGTTTGGTTCAGTAGAATCTTAGACCTTAAGTCTGATCTTTTTGATCTGGCTTCATTTTTTATTTTTCTTGCAAAGCTTAGTATACACAATTTTTTCTGTTTACAGTAGCATACACACACTCGTTTCTATGAAGTTAACCTGTGTATATGTGACTTTCCTTTGTCAGAAGCACGCATACACACCTCTGTGCTTTAACAAAGTCACGTATACCATTTTTTGCATGATTTTTTCAAATCTTTCTGCCCAGAAATATTTGTTTCTTGGTGTGTTTGGTTTTTGAGTGGTTAGTTTCTATCTTTAGAATTTAATTATTCAGTGAGCTTACTATTTTGAATTCTCTTTTGCTTTGAAATTTTTTTGGCCTAGGTTTTCTTTTGAGTGAGTTTTATGATTTGTGTTTGGACACACAAGACTTCTTATAGAGGTTCTTGATTGTTCTGGTCCTCTGGAACAACAAATTGTTTTCAATCTTTGTGTCAAGCTTGATTATTGGTCTACTTGCTTTACTTTTCGTCATTTCATGGCCTTACACCTTTTCTTGATTTTTGAAAGTTTCTTTTTGATGAATTTGAAAGTGTTTCTTTCCAGACTTCTTGTTTAGTTTCTCAAAGCTCATTTGTTGCCTTTTGGGTCGTTTAGTGCAAGTTGAAACTCTTTTTGTTCAAGTTTTCATTCATTATTGAATTGGTAACTTGCAAAGTTTCCTTGTGCTTTGCTTTCAGTCTTTGAGTTTTAAGTGGCATTTTGAGTGCTTTCGAAAGGTTGTTTTCATTGCTTCTTGAAAAGGAAAAGTCCTTAAAAAATATTTTTTTTGTTTTCTTTTGCTGAATTTGATTTTGGTTTCTTTTGATTTTTTGAAAGTGAATTGCAATCTTTTTGGATTTGTCCTTCTTGTTTGGAGAGATTTTGTATTCAAAATTAGTATTCTTTTCAAACACTCAAGTTGGCTTATAAAAGTTATAAACAATTGCTTTCATTTATTTTTAGAGTAATATAGGATCTTGCATTTTCATGTACACCTTGCATTAGGGTAGTTTTCATTATTAAAGCATCAATAGTCTTTTTAGTTTTTGTGAGTGTGAAGTGTGCTTTAAGAAAATAAAATAAAAAGTTTTTGCTTTATAGAAGTTTCTTAGAACCCAAATAGAAATTTCTCTTCATCGAAGAACAAATGATTGCATTCATATAAGTTAGTTTTTCATTTCCATATTGTCCCTTTGACTTAAAAGAGTAGCCACTTAAAATCAAGTGCTTAATAAAATAAACTAGAACTTTTTGTATTGTCATCAGAATACACCAACAAGTTTTAGGTTTATTTAGGGCCTTGGATTAGGTGAGAGGAGAGTAAACTCTCCAAGGCCACTCTAAATTATAAAACATAGAAATCTGATTAAAGAGTGAAATCCAATAGCGTTAGGGAGACCGAGAAAGCTCTGTGACTAGGAGTTAAGCACAAGGGTTCGTGAAGATAAGGACGAGGGATACCCCCTCTCTTACTTGTTAGATCCTACCTCACAACTGTTCTGCCTGGCTTCTAATACGAGTTGGTGCCTTTAGCTGCCTATCCTAGGGATCCAAATAGGTGGCTGCGGAGCGGAATCACGTGGCACCTGAGGTTGATGTTGCATCATGTTCAACAATACTTCTGGAGGGCACCCTTTCGAAGCTTGGGGGCTTGCACCGACAAAGGCTGTTGTCTGGAGGTCAGCGTACCTGCCTCTGATACCTTCACTAGTAGACCTGGGGCGTAATTAGCTTAGTCTATTTTCAAAAGGCCCTTATTATTAAATTTCTTGTATTTTGGTGTCTGGTCGTAATCACCCAGAGCGGAAATACTTGGAAGTTGTTTGATTGTTGATCTCTTTAGGGACATTTTTAGTGTGTATTTTGTGCTCCTAGTCAACATAGCTTTTAATTTTCTTGAGTATTTAAGTAGAACTTATAAAAATAATTCAAAGTGGCTGACCGGCCATCTCGATGGTCTTGAAGACTTTGTGGGCTTTCATCTACGAGTCCAGAGCCTTCTCCTAGAAGGCATAGGAGCGATTCTACCAGTGGTTTTCAACCAGTGGCAGCAGGCACATCAGAGATTTGATCCTCCTCTTGGGGGTATTAGTTCACAAGATAGACCTGGTACTACTACAGAGTTAGAGAGGAACACACCAATTCTTTCTCGAGTACTCTTCTAGTCGAAAGATAGTATTGAAGTAGAAGAGATTTCAGAGTCAGTTGTGGCTCTAAATTCTCCTTTCCCTCCTGATCATCCAGATGTATTGTTATACGTTGGAACTCTGACTCACAGGCCTTTGAGCCCAGGTCCACACACATCAATCCCTTTGATGACCACTCCTAGAATCATGGCATCCACCATGAGTGTTGCAAGCATGCTGACTCCCACATCTATGCAAGGGGGAGGAACTATTTGCATCCCTTCTAACACTCCTAGCATTTCCTTATTTGGGTCTACTTCCATTCCGTTGATGAGTGGGAGTTCTCAAGCTAATGCGTCCAGTTTTGAATTTTTACCTTTTGGAATGCCCTCTCAAGGTATTCCTTTAGTTCCGTTGAATATTCCATCCACTGCCTCAACATCCATGATGAGTGGATCAACTTCTTTTTAGGGTTTCCCATTTGGAAGTTGTCATATACCAAATTCCAATCCGACAGTAGGGTCTATGCCTTTTACTTTTACAAGTCAAGGTAGTAACCCATTTAAGAGTTGGACAAACCCTATGGTTAGTGGGATAGGAGTTGGGAATCAGTTTTTCAGCCAACAAGGGAATGTTCCGCATTCCATGGTTAATTCATTTCAATTTTTTTCACCCTTTGCTAACGCTTGGAACCCTTATCAGGGTCTGTCGGCTCCTTTCAATACTTCGTTAGGGGGTAACTTTACCAGTTACGAAGGATTTTCAGTAGGAGTTGGTAAAAATTTGAGTTTTGCTAGACCACAAGGATCACCCTTTGGTTTAGTAGGTTCTACAAGTTACTTCGACCAACCTGGTGCATTTCAAAATCCAAGTCATTCTTTTCAGACCTATGGGAACCCTGCCCAGTCTAGGTCGAATTCCCAAGGTCCTCCACAACTTCCTTTTCTAGCCACGCTTAATTTGCTAGACTGACTAAATTGACGAATGATCCAATTAGGTACAATCCAACTTGGCCTCTGGTCCCAACTAAACTTCCATTGGATATTCCAAAATTCGAAGGGAAGAATGGTGAAGACTCGGGAGACCATGTGACCACGTTCCATTTATGGTGCTCATCAAAATCCTTGATCAATGATTCAGTCAAGTTGAGGTTATTTTAGCGCACCTTAATGGGGAATGCAACAAAATGGTATATGGAGTTGCCGAAGGGAACTTTTTCTTCTTTCAGTGATTTAGCTAATATTTTCTTAAACCATTTTCAGTTGCTTATCTGTTATGAAGCCAGAATTGAACTTCTAGCTAATTCTCATCAACACATGACAACTCACATTCCGGATCATATCTGGGAATGGAGACAGAGAAAGAGGCATATTAAAGCTAGAATTACATTAGGGTTCCATCTCGAATGGTTCCTCAAATCTTTACAACTTGAAATATCTATGGATGTTTCTCTTTCTAGTGTTTATTCGGAAGAGTAGGTTATTTTTCGAGACCAGCAGTTAGAACTGATATATTCTCAGTGTGGGAGTCTTCAGAAAAGATTACCTAACGCTCCTAGATCCAAGGTTGATTTAGCCAAACCAAAGCTAAGCCCTCATGTCAATGGTATAGTTGGATCAATTAACGCGAATACGTTGAACCTTTTGAACCAATTGCAACAGTTGTCCCTACAATCTACTTCTTCTAATCAGGTAGCAACGTCTACACCTTCGCCCTCCCAACGTACCTCCATTAATGTCATTTAGGCTTCTAACCGCAAAGGAAATCAACAATCCGATGGGAAGAAGAAGGGACGAGGTAAGAAGAAGAATCAAGTAGTGAAGTGTAATGCGAACAAGCCCGAAATTGGTGCTGGTGAGGGTAGAAAAGAGTCTAAGAAGAACGTTAAATTTCCATGCAAGTTATGAAATGGAGATCATTTGACTCACCTCTGCCCCAACATTTAAAATAATGCTTGTTAGTGCAGCAAGGGTCCTCTAGCTCCCAAGTTGTCTTGACTAACCCTTTTCCCTAAGGGCAGCAATTACTTGTTGGCACGAACTCGGATGCTGGTATCTCTGCAGGGGGCAACCAGGAAGGGGAGAATTCCTCAAATGTGTATATGATGAACTCTCATGTTGACATTGCCACACGTGCATGTGATTACGGTGAAACAGAAACATCTAAGGCAAAATCTATTCCCAAAACCTCAGAGCCGCTTCATATTGAGTGATCCTCTATTGAGTCTATATCTCAGATACTGAAAGGTTTTGCTAAGTGCTCGATGATTAACCCTAATGCTAGGGCAGCCCAGAAATACTCGATTGTAGAAGATCTGTCTCAAAGTCCATGTGCTATGTCTACATTGGAGGTACTCCAATCATGTCCTGCTCAAAGAAGTATTTTGCTCTCGGTAGTCAAGGTAGTAGATCCTAAAAATTCTTTAGTGCTCATTTTGATATGCTAAATGTCAAAAAGAGACTTCCTCACCATATGGCTTTCTAGATAAAGTCTACTTACCGGAAAACCAATATTTTTCGGACATTTATAGATGACAGAGCTTCCACATGCGTAATGTCTATGTCATGTTGGAAGGCCATTAGATCACCTTTAGTTGTTCCTTCATTGACTCTCTTAATAAAATTTGATGGTCATTCTCATAGGCCACATAGAATTATCCCAGCTTTTCCTACAAGTGTTGGAGGAAAGGTCATTAATATTGAGGTAGAAATCATTGATGCCAAGTTGGATTACAACCTCTTCTTGGGAAGAAATTGGATTTATGAGATGGACGCCATAGTTTCATCTCTATTTTGTATCCTTTGTTTTCCTCACGAGGGGATAATTGTTAAAATTGATCAATTAGATTATTTTCCAGGTGATTCTCGTGCAAATTCGAATTCTACCATTATGTTGGTGGATAATCCTCGTCAACCTATAGAGAATTTAGGAGTAGGGATGTACTCTTCCTTGATGGGTATATTTGATCTTCCCTCTCCTACAGCTAGAATCAATGCAATTTCATCCTCCAAGGGGCCTTCACAGAAAGCGTTCTTTTGAACTCATTATTTTTTGGACCCTTGGACCTTACCTTCATCTACAACCACATTAGATGGAGACTAGGTTGGTGGAATGACATTCCCCATGTCTGCAACATAGCTTAGTTATCAATCTATCATCAACTCTGCAGACAACCATCCCACTCCTTTTTCAGAAGAGGAGTTAGATGGTGATGTGGCTCCAGCTTGGACCCTTGACTCTACTTCTGCTATGTATTGCTTAGATACAATTTTACCATCTGAAGAAGCAATTTTAGAAGTGATGACAGGTATAGATCGACCTTGGGAAGATTTATATCATCGATCATATTTTCTTCCACCATTACAGGAAGTTGAATCTAGGTTCTCCAATAGTCTTACTAGTGATGTTGGTATAGTGTCAAATCCTTTGGCTCCAACACATTTATTTGCCGAAGGTAATATGTCGATTATCTAAAAAACTATACCTATAAGAATCTCTAGGAATCCTGACGTTATAGAAAATTTCTTCATCGGAGCCGATTTTTCCCTTGAAGAGATTCAAATTTACATCAACTTATTTAAATAGTTTCAAGATGCATTTGCTTGGTCTTATGAGGGAATGCCTGGTATTGATCCATCCATAGTTCATCATGAGATCAAGACGTATGAAAACGACAACTCGATTTGTCAGAAGCTTTGGCCGGTCAATCCTAGGAAAGCAACAACTATTAAAGCTAAAGTAGAAAAGCTGCTAAAGGCAAGTTTCATATACCCCGTTCCTCTAACGTAGTGGGTTTCTAATCCAGTACTGGTTGATAAAAAACAAGGAATGATCCAAGTGTGCATTGACTTTAGGGATTTAAACAAAGCTTGTCTAAAAGACAATTACCCCACACTGTTTATTGATCAAATAGTTGATTAATGTGCGGGTAACGAAATTTTCTCATTCATGGACATATTCTATGGTTATAATCAAATATGTATCCATCCAGAAGACCAACATAAGACAACTTTCATTTGTCCTTGGGGTACCTTTGCATACAAAAAGATGCCTTTTAGTCTTAAAAATGTTGGAGCTACATTTCAACAAGCCATGTCTTACGCTTTCCACGACATCAAGCATGTCATCGAAGCATACTTGGATGATTTAGTTGCTTGTTCTCGAAAGAGAATTGATCATCCTAGCCACCTTCAGTTAGTTTTTCAGAGATTTAGATTTTACAAGATGCGGTTGAATCCAAATAAGTGTGTTTTCACAGTTACATCTGGTCAGTAGTTAGGGTTCATCAATTTAACTGAAGGGATTCGAGTTGATCCCTTCAAGGTTGAGGCAATAATTCAGTTGCCTCCCCCATCTTCCATTCAACAACTTCAAAGTCTCCAAGGAAAGGAAAATTCTTGAGACGGTTTATACCAAACTAGGCTGAGATAACTAAAGGATTTATGTGTTTGCTGAAGAAAGGAGTTCCACTTTTATGGGATGACTTTGCACAACAATCTTTTGATGCCTTGAAGTAGGCATTAATCTCTACCCCATTATTGAGTCCATCAGATTATGGTAGGGATTTATTTTGTATCTTGCAACGGCAAAATCAACCATAGGTATGGTTCTAGTTCAGGAGGATGATGCTCTCATGGAGCATGTGATTTACTACTTAAGTCAAAGCTTAGTAGGTCCTAAACTACGCTATTATCCTATTGAGAAATTGGCCTTGGCAGCTGTCCATGCTGTCCAACAGCTTTGTCATTATATTCTACTATGCAAAATGTTCGTCTTAGTGGCTGTCAATCCTTTCCAATTTGTCCTTAGTAGGTGAGTGATTGGGGGCATGGATTGTTATTTTACAAGAATTTGATCTCGAGTTCTTGTTGGCCAAGTCTAAGAAGTCATTGGTTTTTTCAGAATTAATTCTTGAGCTGCCTTGTGAAGAAGATATTGTTTATGAGGAAAATTTCCCAAACGAACATTTATTCCTCATTTCTTCACAATGTCCCTAGTATGGAGATATCATCATATATCTCTAGAATTCGAAGTTCCCGCCTGCTTCCTCCAATGATGAGCACCGGAAGTTACGTCACCTTGCAAAAAACTATGTTATCATTGGTGATACATTATATCGCTGAGGGGTTGATTCAATCCTTAGGCATTGCTTAACTTTAGAGGAAGCAGAGTCTGTACTCAATGATTGCCACAATGGAGCTTGTGGTGGTCATCTATCAGGGCTTGCAACAACCGAGAAAATCTTGCATGCCAGGTACTTTTGGCCTTCAATTTTTAAAGATTGTATTAAAGCAATCAAACGTTGCCACCCTTGTCAATTCTATACTCAAAATATGCACGCGTATCTAGCTCCTCTTTTCCTTGTTATCACTGTCGGTCCTTTTACGAAATGGGGCATTGAATTTACCACTTGTAATCCACCTTCAACGATGAATCAAAAGTATATTATAGTGGTCGTGGACTACCTTACGAAGTGGGTTGAGGCCATGCCTACTTATAAAAACGATAGTGAAATAACAACATTGTTTCTCTTCAATCATATTATTTCACGTTTTGTTATCCCAAGAGAGATTGTCACTAACCATGGCAATTATTTCTAGAGCCAACTGATGATCGAATTGGCTCTTAAGTTGGGCTTCTGACAGGAGCATTCATCACCGTATTATCCTTAGGCCAATGAGAAAATCGAACCCGTGAATAAGTCTCTCAAGACGATCCTACAAAGGACAAGTGAGAAAAATTGCTCCAATTAGCACATCATGTTGTACCCGGCTCTCTGGGCTTACCAAACCTTCGTAAAGATTGCCACCGGTTTTACACCTTTTCAGTTAGTGTATGGGCTGGAATCTATTTTTCCTATTGAATGCAAAATTCCATCCCTTAAGTTAGTTGTTGATCTTCTTCTAGAGACATCTAGTCTCGAAGAGTGCCTCATTCATTTAGAACATCTCGATGAGTAGCATCAATATGCCACCAAAATAAGTGAGGCCCATAATAAAAGGGTTAAAACTCAGTATGATAAAGCTTTCCATCCTTGGGTCTTTTCTAAAGGCGACCTTGTCTTGGTCTGTGACCAAGATAAAGATGCCTTGGGGGTAGGCAAATTCAAGTCTATGTGGTATGGTCTCCTTATAGTAAAAGAAGTTTTAGGAAAATAGGCTTATGAATTTTTTGATTTTGAAGGGAACAAGTTGGCAGAGCCCCGAAATGGGCTCTACCTCAAGAAGTATTTTGCTTAGGTTTTGGCCAAGCAATTGCTTCTTTGTATATTTTGTATTTTTGTACATATTTGTCGGGAATTTTTGTGATATTGGCACTTTTTTTATATGCTTTGGTAGGTGTTGATGGATGACTTGGTCTATTTCGGATTCATCGATGGTGCTAGTCAACGCACTCGGAATCTCGCTTCCACAACTTGGGTGATTTATTATCCATCTGGTCAGTTGATGCTATCAAGGGGAGTATGTATTGGTCCTGCTTAAAATAAAATTTTCGAATATACTGCCACTATTAATTTACTATCCGAAGCTATTTCTTATGGAATTGATTCATTGGTAGTGTATCTTGACTCACAGCTGGTAGCGTCAGAATTAAATAACATTTATCGGGTTCGAGATCCTTATTTATATCGCCAATTTTTGAGAGTGAGGGTGTTGCAACAATCATTTGTCTATATTACATATGTGCACATTCCACGATCTGAAAATTCATTAGAGGATTCTATCACTAATCAAGCATTAGATTGGCATATCAATCATTCATCAAATTAAAAACAAACATAAAAAAATTGGAACTGTATATATATATATCATAAAGCCGCATGTGTATACATAAAGTGTTCAAAAAATAATATACAAAATTGGGACTAAATGCCCATAATCATGTCCAATATGTCTATCTACTCGGCTTAGGATGAGTGACTAAGAATTTAACTACTGCATTGGCCACACGCTCAAGTATGAGAACCTAGTCCCGTGGTACTCCTACCACGTGGTGCTACATATTCTCAGGTAGGTCTTCTATGGCTATCATCAGTACCTGGTGAGTCAATCTCACGAAGTTTCTTTGGACTGCATATAAGACCCTCTATGTCTCAGCATCTGCCTCTTCAGCACCTCTTTCACGATGCCTGTGCCACGGGAATCCATCTGGTCTTACTGGACCCACATCTGAAACATGATCATTTTGTTAGTATTTCATCCCATCAAAAATATTTCTAAGTTCATTTCACATTTAAAAAAGAAAAAAAAATCTTAAAAATTGACAAAAACTTAAAAAATTGTTACCTTTGTGTCCCCATGCGGTGTTTGGTGGCAACACCAAATCTGGATCTCCTCGGAAATCCATACCAGCATATGAGTAGCCGTCGACTTCGATGATTTTTTGGTCCCACCAGGAAAAAAAATCATCATCGAAAGTCGTCCTCGGCATGTCCCTGCCTCCAAGATGTTTCATCAAGTCAGCCCACCTACCCATCCATGGATCCTGTGGGTTGCTGATAGAGACAGATACCTTGGGACGTAGCGCAGGTACCTTCTTGAAGAAGAAGGAGCATAAAATGGTCCCATATCCAAATTTTTTAGTCTGACCTTTCTAAATGGAGGTCAGCTGGCTCTTCATGTTGGTTAGAAGAGGTGTGCACCAACCGAACACAGTGGTTAGGCATTCCACTACCAGACTCATGGAAACATATGAAGCCTAATGTAGTGAAGTTGATCCATTTACCCTGGCAATGGTAAACAACATAATCCTAAGAGATAGACTATCCACGTGTTTGATCAGAATTTGACTTCCAATCTTTTCCAGATGCCAAGGAAAATATATGTGTACATAGTCTTCTACTGAAAGACTACTCCATGTCCTACCGATTGAATGCACAACCTCCCCTATTCGAGAGAGACCTATGATAAAGTAGATGTCTTCCATCTTAATCCTGAGAGGCATCTGATCTATCATGAAGGCATCATCCTCTACACTCCAATAGTGGATCAGTAATTCAAGCAAGCGTGTGTTCACTTTCATGTTCGGCAATTTGAAAAATTTCAACAAGTCGCACCCTCTCAATGCATCTAGTGCAGTTTGGTCGTTCATTACCTCATTGTCAATTATGGTATGCTCTCTCTCTCCATGTGATGGTCATCCTCAAAAGAAATGAATTTCAACCGTTAGAATTTGAGTTTGAATTTCAAACTCGCGTACACTTGGGTTCCCTTTACACACATTCGCGTATAGGGCTGTCGTATATGCGGGTTTGTCAGAGCCAACCTGCATGGACATAGAGTTGGATTTTTTGACAAGAATTCCCACAGTCAAATCTTAATTAAAACTTCTAAAAAGCATCACAAAGCATTGCAAGTATGGTTTGAGGGTTACCTGGTAACTTTGGCGCGATTTGAAAGGTTGAATTATTCAGAGGCAAGTTTGCTCATTTTTGATCCACAACGTTTTTCCAAATGCAAATGAAAAATTTGTGAGCCTAAAAGTTAATATATAGCTTTGAAATTTCAATTTTTTTTCTCAAAACTTGATTTTTCGTCTCATGAAGTTTTTGACTTGTTGGCTTGGATTGTCGAGAATGAGTTATTGTTTTATTTTATTTTGGACACTTCTTCGAGCTATTATTTTGGTCCTATGACCACTGACCTGTCATGGCAGGTATTGTTCACTTATTGGCATATAGGTTAGGGAAACCATTCTTTCCATTGCATCTTGCATACTAGCCTCCATTCAATGATACATTAGCCATAGTGTTGACCCCATCATGTCTTGGTTAGCAAACCATGTTCACTCACCGATTTTTAAATCATGATGCAATGGTAGAACCATCCTTTACATGGGCATCGTAATTAGTACCTCACTGACATTGGTTTCCCATGCTGTTTTATTGAGTAGGCTCGGGAGTCCTCTTTAGTCCCGCCATGACTTGTGCGTTGAAGACACATTCTCCTTGCTTCTAGGCTTATTTTTGGCCTTATACCCTAGAGGCTCCTTTGTATTAAGTTGTACTATTGTATTGCATTTTGACTATTTGCACCTTTTGGCCTTGAGCCGACTTCATTTGGACTTGTGTTTAAGCCACCTATTTGACCATGTCTTCTACAAAATCAACCATGCAATCACTTAGCTTTTGTAACTTGACACACCCTTTGACCTATGGAAGGAACATCCCAGGAACTAGATCATCTGTTTCTTTGACACTCGTTCTTTCCACTGTACTATATCATTCTTTTATTCTTTTTCCAGCTTAAAAAAAAAGACAAAAAAAATTATATATTCCAAAAAGAGTGGTAAAGGGACAACATTTCCATATATTGTTGGCACCTAGAGTCAGTCATGTCTCCCTTAAACAAAGCACTCAAAAGAAAGTCTCATCCATTTTGGGTGGGATTTAGTTTGACTTAGGTATGCCCTAACCTTGTTATTGAGTCAGTTCTCCTCTGATTGGTTACCTCTTCCAATCATATGGAGATTTTTCTCGTGCCTCCTGCATGACGAACTTATACAAAGTTATCATATGCTACCATATAGTCATCGTTGGGTCATGCTTTTGTTCAAGGGAAGTAAGCTTGAGTCGGCCTATCTGCGGTGTCTCTTGACCTATTTTTCAGTCGGCCATCCTTGGTTGTCAATGTCATGTTTGTCATCACATTATTTATATTGGTCCTTTGCTCATGCTAGTTTGAGAAGGCCTCCATTGAATTCTTGTTGGCGGGTCTTGTCCTTATCAACAACAACATATTACTCTAAGGGTAGGCCTAGAGCCGCACCCTGGCCCTATTTTCATTATCGATAGGTCACCTTATGCTCAGCATTGATCAGTATCATGGGTATTCGACTGAGTGGTTTCCCTTGTGTTTGAAATCATCTTTCATTATCACACATTGTGATTCATGCTGTGCCTTGGTTTCCATTTGACCCTATTGGTGGATTCCTCTCCTCTATGTTAGCTTTCATTATTGGTTGGTTTAGAGGGTTTCTATCGTGCGCTAGCAACATCTTGTGTACACCAGAAATGTGCTTTGGTTGGGTTACTACATCTTTTTCATCTAATTCCTTCGACATTATTGGCCTATACACTCGTGCTAGATTGATGAAGGATGCCTCAATGCCTTCCTTCTAGCGGATCTTTTACCATCAACTATGACTCAATGCTTTGGGACAAAGATCTAGAGTCCATTTGGAAGTACCTTGGGGTTTGCGGTCATTAGTGGTAGATTCCTTCACTAATGATAGTGGGAAACCATCATTGTCCCCTGATTGATAGATTCTTCCAGGTGTTCGACTTCAGCTCATTAATTCACACTTGCTAGATTGTACTGGGTACCTTCACTCTCATTATCATTATTAGTCTCACATTTGTTGACGGTATACATCAATGACTGGTAATCAAACTATTTCTCGCATGGTTGACTTTAGATCATTTATTCCCATTGTGTAGAAATGTACCACAGCAGTCGGTGAAGACCTCGGGTTGCATCAACATGTTTTGGTTCACTGGTCAGTTGCTCCTGTTACTACTAGTTGACACCATCCGCCTTATATGTTGCAGTCCTTCACAACGACATCTTATATGTTGGAATTCGAGTTGCAATGTAGTATCATATTATTCGATCATGTCCATTTGGTACTATTGGGATTAGTTTTTGGTATCAGTGATCAGCTTCATCTTTTAGCTTCATTGATCATCTTTTTATATGTGATATTTAGACATGCACTTTTGATCACGATCAAATGATCCATTATGTACTTTCAGTCCTTTATACTTGTATACATAGTGATCCACTTGTACTTGATATGTGGACATGCTTTACTTTCTCTGAACATGGGCATTCCCACCTCAGGCAATTGTTTCTTTCTTATCTCTTTTTGATGGCTTGGCAGGCTGAAATCTAGTGAAGTCCTTCTCAATTTCGACAGGTTTCCTTTCCATATATGTAATACATTTAGGACATCATGTACCCCTTCTAACCTCATATATTAGGGGCCATCTGTTATAGCTCCAAATATCACCCTTGATATTTTTCATGTTTGGTTTATGGCCTAGGTAAACCCCTCCTTCCAGACATGGTCTAAATATTTTAAAAATAGTTTTTTACTCCCTGTACACTACTTTTCCCTGTGATAAAAGTGTGTACATGCGGGTTAGTCAATACTCAACCCATTTATATGTGTTAAAACACTTAAAAATTTTAAATTTCCTTAATTGTGGGTGGAGTTCACTGGTTTTACTTGTTGATTACCTCCTAGTGCCTGTGGCCCAACTGTTTCCCAACTAAAAAACTAATTGGGAGAAGTATAAATAGATTTCTATGGGAATGCCTTAAGGAGTAGAAGAGATAGAATTACTATACTAAGATTATCCCCTGACTGAGTTTGAAGTATCCCTATGATTCAAGCACTTCCCCAAGTTTAGGAAACCCTTGCTTCCTTGAGTGTTGATATTCTCCCACTTGCTTGAGATATCCTGGTATTGGTTATGGAAAGAGGCTGTTGAAGACTGGGACTGGACGGATCTGAAGGACAGTTCTGCTTGGAGCTAGAAGAAGAAGACTCAGGTGAATTCTCTCTGTGTTGGTTATAGCTTTCTACAATAAAAAGAAACATTGTCTTGTTCTTGAGATTAACTTTGTTTATGCATTAGATATTGTCGTAATTCATGTATGAATGTCATTTTGATGTATAACTAATCATCTTGCTTATATGATATAAAGTTGACTTCATTAAAATGCTTTATATGTATGCTGCTATGTATGTTTGGATTGGTTGATTTGTAGATTCAAAGATGATCAGGAATCACAGAGGGTCTGAACCCTGCTGGAACTACCCAAACGAAGGACATCTGGGTATGATCACTATTGCATAGTTTGTTTATATAAGCATGTTACCTGAGTTGTATGAGTGTTTCTTACTGTAGTTTTCTCTTGCTCCGTTGGGGTTTCAACCGAAAGCCCTAGGGTACTTATTCTCGTAACCGTAAAGCTTGGTGTTGTTGTGGGTGAAGTCGTAGGTTCAACCTTGGCCTCCCCATATAAAATTTTATTCGACCTTTGAGAGGGAACATGGTGGCCTCTGGGTTTGCCACGTGTCACCCTCTCATTGGTCCACCTGTATAGCCTTCAACCAATAACATCCTACAAAATCATGCCCATACGAATGTGCCACATGGAATTGAACCATTCACTAATGAGATTACGGTGCTACCTCTCCTACACAGTCAACATCAACTGAGTAGCCTAGTCAACAATACCGACTGCTGATTGAGCTGTCCCATTTTTTTCCCAAAAAATTACCAATTTGCCAAAGTGAATAGAACATATTTGTAAAGCCATACAATGTCTGTTTCGCATTAAATGAGCTGCACTAGATTCCGGATGACAAGCACTGCACGATCGTTCAGGTTCCACAACATTATGATGACTTTGATTTTTGAGCATAATTTTGAGCACTTGATCACTCCTCCCCACTGGAAGCCTTTGGGATCCCAAAATATCACTTTCAGCTATCCATCAGGTGAGGGTACAGTTCCCTCACCTTTCCAATCTCGATCCATTTATTATTGACTTGGAGCTTGTGATCTACACGATGCTTGCCATGCCTTAGTTTGTAATTCCCTTTGCCCTTTTCAAGATGATCTTGCACTATTTGAGGTACCATTTGGAGTCGTTCAATGAAATATTTGGATTTTTGCATGTTACTATCAGTAGCAACATCCTTCTTACTAAGATGATACACACATTATGATGCAAATTGTAAACAAATTCCTCTACTTGATTCCTTTGACTCAAGCTTGAATATACATCTTGAAAGTATCTATTTTTCTCAACATAAGGTTCATGTAAAACAAAATGATGCGTAAGGAAAGTAAATATACAAAATATAGGCCTAGAAAGTACATCAATAAACTTGTTACTTGTACCCTTCTTATACCTTTTTACCAAGTGGAATAGTAGAAGAAATCCCATCCAACGGAAGTGCCTTTTTCGTTGCAATTTAAACACTTTACCATTGAAAATTTTTGAATGAAAACAAATCGGCTTACCACGTCAGATAAGGAATGCATCTATGGCATAGTCGCATTCATCAACTTGAAACTCAAATGACTTTTTCAAGTTTAGAAGAACAAGTATAAAGGTTGAACCGATCTTTTTTTTAAAGCATCAAATGCCTCTTGTTGTTTTCCTCCCCACTGGAAGACCTTTTTCAAATGAGCTACAACAGAAGAAAAATTAACAAAATCTCTCCTCCAACATTGGAGCTGCTCCCAAAAAACCTCTTATCCAAATGAATATCTTTAGCATTGACAAATCCATAATGGCATCAATCTTGGAGAGATCTAACTTCAACTCACCTTCTCCAATATCATGGCCCAATACATCAAAGAAGTTTTATCCAACATATACTTTGACATCTTAAATAACAAATGTTCTTGACATAAGATATCAAATATTTCTTTCTCATACATGACATGTTCATAATGAAATTTTTTGAAAGTGACAATGTCATCCAAGTAGATTATCATGTCTAAAAATGGTTGCAATACATATTGCTTCATATGCATGAAAGTAGTAGGCACATGACAAAGACTAAAAAACATAACAAGCCATTCAAACAAACCTTTCTTGGTTTTGAATCTTGTCTTTTATATGTCTCCTTCAACAACTCTACTTTGATGAAAACCATTTCTTGAATTCCATTCAATGAAATGCTTACCATTCTTCTTAGGCATCAAAAAAAGGGGTGTACCACATGGTAAAGGAGAAGGTCAAATGATCCTTTTATTCATAAATCCTTGAATCTGTTTTGTTATTTTTTCAATTTCCATTCTTAACATCTTGTGCATGTCAATGTTAGGAAGAAGACACTTTTGCTACAATGGTATTTCATGTTGGATTCTCCTCTTGGAAGGAAATCCTTTTTCTTTGTAAAACACCTCATCACCATGGTTAACTACATCAACCAAATCATTTTCCAAGTTTGAATTATAACAATCAAATGATTCATAATCAATATCAACATTGGGTTTGATCATAAGAAGCACTAAATTCTTACTTGAATTCACTTGTCTTTTCATTTGTCCTGCATTAACTAATGAAATATTTCATTTCTTATGATGAGCTCTTACAATATAATCCACATCATCCATGAACAAGTGGCACTTGTTTTCATGATGATATAAGATTTATTTTCTATCATAAAGGTAAGGACTACCTGTTGAGCCCCAAACTTGCATCTTTCCTACATATTTTTCTAGCTTCTTTCCGTTTACCTGAACCTGCTAAGCTGTCAATATCAATGGATATTAGTTATAAAAGAGCATTTAAAGTGGTTTCTTGACTATGTCTTTTTGTTGTTGTTTGGACTAGACTTTTGTTGATGAGCTGCGGAATCTTGTCACTTTCCACAACTGGTTCAACTTTTTGTTAAAGTCTACATTGCAAGTGTCATTAGGCAAATTGAGCCACATGGGCAAGTTGGAAATGGCCTAGACATGGGTTAGGTCCCATTGGTCCAATTGGATTCGTCAAAGGAGGCCATAGTCAACGGCGGTCAAGTGGTGGTCAAATAGGAGAAGTCCTATAGCAACAGGACTCCGTTTCAGGCACATAAAGATTTTTGTGACTGTTTCCAGATCTTTGGAGGCATGGTGACATCTATAGGTTGACCATGATGTGGATCCAACAGTTGTTTTTAATAAGATTGCCTAATCTTGGCGACCATGCTGCTAAATCTGTGGACATTGTTCTTCATGTGTCCTCTGTTCATGTAGTTCTCCAGAAAGACAGTTATAAAACCTTTGTCATAAATACCACGTTCTCAGACGCATAGTAGTTAGTTTTGATATGTAATTTTTGTTGTTAAGAACCACTGTGCCGTGACACTAGCTTATTGATGTAACTTTTTTTTGAGATATATATAAGAAGACTCTGTTCTCCATGTTTCCGTGAACATGATTTTGAATTGATCATCTATTGGCCGAGGTTGAAGAGGGACCCTGCACACCGAGGTTTCATTTTCCTTGTTGTTGTATAGTCCTTATGCATCGTTTCTTTATTATCACTGCATATGTTTATAGTTATTCATTTGTGTATATATATTTTTAACATTTTACTATTGTTCATGATTTTACAAGTCTTGTTTAACGCTGATTAGTGTGTGCAAGTTTCAAGATAGGGTAGGCAACTCGGGCATTTGCATATAATTTTCATGATGACTAGTGATATGGAATTGATCCTCTGTTGATTTTGTTTTTCCTAGTTTCTTTTAATTCCAGTTCTGTTCAGTTGAGTTTTGTTTTGATCATTTGCTTTGTTAAGATAGTTAGAAATCAACTTGCTCATTTCATTGACAGTTACCTCCGAAAGCCATAGTGAGACTACTGGCAAGGGATTGAAATATGGATGTTGTGAATTGATTTTAGTTTCCTTTTCTGTAATTACATCATTGGATTACTCATTTCATTGACGGTTACCTCTGAAGGCCATATTGAGACTACTGGTGAGGGATTGAAATATGGATGTTGTGATTTAATGGTAGTTTACTTTTCTGCAATTAGATAATTGGATTGCTCATTTCATTGACGGTTACCTCCGAAAGCCATAGCGAGACTACTGGCGAGGGATTGAAACATGGATGATGTAATTTTATTTTAGTTTTGCTTTCTTTGCAATCTTTGATTTCTTTGAGTGCAGTAGCTTAGATCAATTTTCTGTATTTAGGTAGCAGCGGATATGATAGTTTCATAATCAGTAGTTCATCAATTACTTGTTTTAATTCGTAACATCTTTTCATTCTTGATTCAAGTATTATTTTTCACTAGTATGTTCTAAAAAGTGTTAAGTCGTGGGAATCCTTACAAAGGACATAATTGCCTTAAAACTTATAACCAGACTTGCCTTCTAGAAATTTAGGAATAGGAATTCCATAAACAAAGATAAAAACCCCCAAAACAACATAAAAATTAAAAACGACAAAAGTAATAAATAGGTTATCTTGCACATATAGTTCGCCACACTTCGTCAGCTTATGAATATGGATTGACAATTAATGTAGCAATTTAGGACACACTAAATTGACCAAATGTTTTGGCGCCGTTGCCGGGGAAGTGTAACTAGGTATCCAATTTCTTAAAAAGAAAAAAAACAATAAAAAGAAGGGAAAACTGATAACTTCTTGAAGTATGCTCTCCTCTTGCACCTAGTGTGATCTGCAGGATCAGAAAAGAGAGTTATTGATTCAATAATATCTTAAGTATGCTCTCTTCTTGCACCTAGTGTGACCTGGAAGATCAGAAAGAGAATTATTAAGCCCAACTTAAAAATAAAAATGACATGCATAGAGCAAGAGATTCTAGGGCAAGGTTTATAGCTAGAACCAAGAGTTTGATTTTCACAACTCCAGCTTCTTCAAGGCATAGACAAGATTCACCACCATCTACTCCTAGCCTTAAGATTCCTAGAATTCAAGGAGCAACAACTAAATTAGAGGATTCTCCTACACTATCTACCAAATATCATCTAGGAGAAGACCCTTTCTTTACTTCTGCAGGAGAGCATATTGTAATCAAAGAAGTAGAATCACCTGAAGAAGAAAAGGAAGAAACTCTCTCTCATCCACCCTTGATAGAAGAACCAGAGGACTCCGAGGACTCTAAAGAAACTATTATGACAGAGGAAGTAGTAGATGGATTCGGAGGTAGACGTAGAGGTAGAGGAGGAGGAAATAATGGAGGCAAAAATGGTGGAGGTGGAGGTAATAATGGAAGAAATAGGGAAGGAGATAACTCGTTTGGATTCCCTATAGTTGATGAGGAAACTCATGCAATGATGAAAAACATCTCACCATTTGTCCTCCTCTATTTTTATGGATTGCGAAGTGAGGATCCTGAAACATTTTTGTTTGAGTTTGAAGTAGTGTGCTGAACCTATGACTATATGGAAGACTCTCAAAAACTCAAACTGTTTCCTTCAACATTAAAGGGAGCTGCTTTGAAATGGTTCATGGGATTAGTCATCCAATCTATTAGGACTTGGAATGATATGAAACAAACATTTTTGGATAGATACATGGATTATTGCATGCCCACTAATCACAAGGATGAGGTATTCAAAATGATGCAAAAAGAAGATGAAAACTTGGAGGATTTACTTGAAAGATTTCAATACAACTTAAAGAGAGAAAAAATGAGTAATTTAGACGAGGAAACCTTGAAAGCCCTTCTATTAAAAGCCATTAGAGATGAATGGATAGATATTTTAAACATGACGGGGAAGGGAGACATTTCTCAACTTCCACTTTGTGACATAGCAGAACTATGTGTCCATCTCTCAAGGGGAAAATCTAAAACGGGAAAAGGGCCTAGAGATCCTTCTCTTATAAGGGCAAAAAAATCTACAACTGGTTCAATAAGTAGGGAAGAGATTGGCAATATTCTTGATGAATTCAAAACTGATACCTTAGGGAGCCTTAGTGAACAACTAGACACCCTTAAAATTCAAAACAAGCAGAAAGCAGAAACTGATGATTTAGCCATCTTTTGTCCGAAATGTATGAAGAAACATGCTCTAAGGGAATGCCCCTTAGATGCAAAAGTTGTAGAAACATGTATGATTTTCTCAGAGAATCATGAGACCAAGGATTGTCCTTCAATTCTTGGGCTCAAAGCTATCTTTCAAGAAGATCCAAATTCATTAGAGTCTCTCTATTTTGTTGCAAGAAGACCTTGGCAGGGGCAACAAAATCAAGGGTTTAACAGCCCTATGAATTTTCAACCCCCGCCAAATTGGAATCCTTGGCAACAACCTTGGCCCCAGCCTCAAAATCCATATCAATCATGGGCACAAGGGATGCAAAATCATTATGCGAGATTTGCTCAATTTTATCAATATCCTCCATCTTTTCAAAATCAACAAACTCCCCAGCTTCCAAATCAAAATCCACAACTTTCATTGCCATTTCCACAACAACAACCTTCTGAACAAAATCCAAATCCTCAACTCATGCTTCCATTTCAACAAAAGACAAATCAACTACCCTCTCAGCCATTGCCAAATCCTAACAATAAAAATTCTCAGAATACTTACATGATAGAAGGACAACAATTTCCTACCTATATGATTTTTCCTCTCAATGATGTACAACTCAGGTCTGGTAGAGTTTTAGAAAAACCTTCTATAGATGTCCAAGAGAAAGATACCTCTAAGGAGGACTCTCTTAAAATCAATAAAGGTTCTTAGGAAGCATCTCTTCAAAACTCAAATACTCAAAAAGAGAAAGAAAAGTCAACCCCCACAACTCCTATAGTTGAGCAACCTGCATCTTTATCCACACCTCCTTTTCCTGAAAGATTACAAATTAATAAAGGGGTGGAAAAACAAATCTTGCTGCCTAACTATGATTTTCTAGATGAATTAAAGAATGTCTATGTCAAGATCCCCTTGCTACAAGCCATTAGAGAAATTCCTATTCTAGCAAAAACAATAAAGGAGTTGAGTCTCAAAAGACCAGGAAGGAAACCAAGAGATACAAGAAAGAATCCACCTGGTCGGAAAAATTGCAAATATCATAATGGGAAAAATTACCATGCAAAAGTATGTAGATCCAGGTAGTCCAATTGTCAAGACACATATAAATGGGATAGAAATTCCAAACACATTGATTGACTTTGGGGCTGCTATCAACATTATGAGTAGACAAACTATGGAACAACTTAAACTTCCTAATCTCCTCTTTACACCTACTTTACTGCAACTTGCAGATAGATCAATAATCAAACTTGACGGCGTATTAGAAGACATTGCAGTCTCCTTAGATTCTTGGGAATATCCAGTAGATTTCATGATTTTGACTCCCAAGAGTAATCTAGGAGGGCACCCACTTATCTTAGGAAGACCTTGGCTAGCCACAGCTGATGCTTTCATTAATTGTAGATCTGGGGATATGTACATTTCTAATGGAAATTCGACAAAGAAATTCAATTTGTATCCTCCAACAAAAGGAATTATAGAGGTAGGAGACAATGAATGGGTCGATGATGAGGACACTATACAACCTGTCTTTACCATTTCTGAAATTAGTGAGGATAATCAAATTCTGAACACATTAGAAAATTTTGAGACATCTTCAGAATATGACCCTACACAATTTCAGTTGGATTATGACATTGGATATTTATCATCAAGACAAATGTTTCTTTACTCTATGGAAGAATTCGGTAGTTCTACCATTGAGATTTTTCCAGGAAAAACATTGAATATCAACAAAAATTTGGAAAAGTCACAACAGGAAAAACTAACCAAAATATTGCAAAAACATTCTATTGCATTTGTATGGGAGTATACTGATATGAAAGGTATTGATCCTAAGACTTGCATCCATCATATCTATATTGAGGAAAACAGTGGACCAATCAGACAACCTCAGAGAAGGATGAATCCAAATCTTAGGGAGATAGTGAAAGAAGAGCTCCAAAAACTACTCAATGTAAACTTCATTTATCCAATTTCAGATAGCCGATGGGTTTCTCCTTTGGTTATAGTACCTAAAAATAATGGTAAATGGAGGGTATGCATTGATTATAGGGAATTGAATAAATCAAATTTGAAGGATCACTTTCTGTTTCCTTTTATTAATCAAGTATTAGATACATTAGCAGGCAAAAATTACTTTTCATTTCTGGATGGTTTTAGTGGTTATAATCAAATTCAGGTAGCACTTGAGGATCAAGATAAGACCACATTTACTTGTCCATGAGGAAATTTTGCCTATTGAGTGCTTCCTTTTGGATTATGTAATGCACCCGCAACATTCCAAAGAGCAGTACTAGGAATTTTTTCCGATCTAATCCATGATTGTGTAGAGGTTTATATGGATGATTTTACAATTTATGGTGACTCATTTGAAGAATCATTAGAAAATTTGGAAAAAGCACTTGTAAGATGTAAAGAAACAAACCTTTCATTAAGCCATGAAAAATGCTTTATGATGTTTACTGAAGGTATTGTTTTAGGACATCATATTTCAGGAGATGGGATTAAAGTTGATAAATCAAAAGTTGAAGTCATCTCCAAGTTGCCTATTCCAAATTTTCAAAAAGATGTTAGAAGTTTTCTAGGATTTACTGGATACTATAGAATATTTATAGAAAACTTCACTAAATTAACATCTCCACTCTTCAAACTTCTTACAAAAGACTGTGAATTCAAATGGGATCCTGATTGTCAATCAACATTTGAAACTTTGAAAACAAGAATATCTAAAGCACCTATCTTGAGAGGACCAAATTGGAAGCTCCCTTTCCATATTTCTACAGATGCTTTAGATACAGCTCTAGGAGTTGTGTTGGGTCAAAAAGATTTAGTCCCTTATGCCATTTACTATACCAGTAAAAATTTGAATCCCACAGAATTGAACTATACTATGATTGAAAAAGAGTTTTAGCCATTATTAATGATATCAGTAAGTTCAGACATTATATAACAGGCTATGAAACTTTTATTCATACTAATCATTCTGCAATTAGATATCTAATGAACAATCCTATTACTAATGGTAGAGTTACAAGATGGTTCCTACTTTTACAAGAATTCAATATTATTGTGTTGGATAGACCAGGGAAACAAAATACAGTAGCTCATTTCTTTTCTAAGATTCAGAATACTAAAGAAGATTCTCCTGTAGAGGATAAGTTTCCTGATGAATATTTATTTGCAGTAACTACTAAGGCCCCTTGGTATGCATATATTGCTAACTATTTGGTTATAGGGAAACTACCTCCACATCGATTTCCTAGTGAAAGAAGAAAGATTGTTCAGGAGAGTTCAAATTATTCATGGATTTCTAACGAATTGTTTAAAACAGGGCTAGATTTTGTGATCAGAAGATGTGTTAGGGGAGATGAGATGCCTGATATCCTCAAGGCATGTCATGATGAACCATAAGGTGGAAACTTTGCTGACAAAAGGACAACCTATAAAATCCTCTCTTTAGGATATTATCGGCCTTCCCTCTTTAAAGATGCAAAACAATATGTCAAAAGGTACGACAACTGCCAAAGAGTAGGGAAACCTACCCTTTCAAATGAAATGCCATTGCAACCACAAGTACTCATCGAACCCTTTGAAAAATGGGCTTTAGATTTCATTGGACGTATTAATCCGCCATCTAAGCAAAAGAAGTATATATTGGTATGTACTGATTATGTCACTAAATGGGTAGAAGCCAAAGCATTATTTTCTGCTATTGAAAATTCAGTTGTTAATTTTCTTTATGAGGATTTTTACTCGCTTTGGTGTTCCAAGAGAAATTATGACAGATCAGGGAAGTCAATTCACATCCAACCTGGTGGAGAAGCTAATGGACGAATACAAAATCAAGCACAAAAGATCTACTCCTTACCATCCGCAAGGAAATGGTCAAGTGGAGTCTACAAACAAAGTTCTTGAAAGTATCATCACCAAAACTATTCATCTACACATAAGAGATTGGGCAGAAAGGCTTCCTGAAGCCTTGTGGGCCTACAGAACTACATGGATAAATACAACAGGACATTCTCCCTATGAACTTGTTTATGGGAAAGAAGTCCTGCTCCCCATTGAGTTCCAAGTCAAAACCTTCAAGATGGCAGTTCAGTTGGGGATGGATCTATCAGAAGCCCAAAAGCATAGAATGGAGCAGTTGAATGAGCTAGATGAGATCAGACAAGAAGAAATCCTAAGAACTGATCTACTTCAATATCAAAGAGTTAAGTGGCATGATAAATACATCAAAGAGAAAAAGTTTCAAGAAGGAGACTGGGCATTGCTATTTGATTCCAAGTTTAAAGACTTCAAAGGGAAATTCCAGGCTCATTGGCTTGGGCCATATGAGATTGACAAAGTTTTTAGCAATGGAGCAGTAAGAATCAAAATCATTGATGAATTTCAAACTCCTCTTATTGTGAATGGTCACCGATTGAAGATCTATCATAAGCCACTCTCAAAAGAGGAATTTGTCAAAAATTTTCAAGATAATTCTGCAATAAGGCTGGTGAAGGAGAATCCTTCTTCTCTACCAGCCTAGCCTTTGTTCTTTTCTGTTATTCAAAAAAAATAAGGAAAAAAAAATGAAAAATGTATAAGCCTGAAAACCAATCACTGATTGGGAGTCTTATACAGAAAATACAGAGCGAAAATCAGGAACTCCTGACGCCCTATATTTTCCAAAAAAAAAAATCTCTCTCTCTCTCTCTCTCTCATTTTCATTCCACTCCATCTCATTTTCATTCCACTCCACTTCATTTCATTCTACTCCATTTTCATTCATCTCATTCCATTAATAAAAGTTTTATGACCATTTTCATTCATTTAGCCATCCTTTATCCATCTCATTTAGTTATAAGATCGTTGAGTTAGTTTCCGTAGCTGCAAACTGATTCCACAGCTAGTTGTGTTTTCACATCCAGCACCTTGTCATTCAACATTGGCAATTAGTTGATAGGCAAAAAAATAATAAAAATAAAAATGCAGGTATGACCAAGGACATATTATGAAGACATGGGGCACCTAAAGGCATCGACAAGGCAGCTAATCAAAGGTTATGGACAACAAGTGGCAAACATTTCAAGGTATGAGTAAAAATTTATTTCAAATGGCATGCAAAACACATTTTTTCATTATTATTAAATCAAAAAGCTCCACTATATGCAATAATTAGTGTGATAGACTCCATAACCATTTCATTCCATGAAATTCCTGCACGAACCATACATTTATTTTTCCAATGGCCTCATGATTAATTCCCGGATTTAACTCAAGTTTGGATGCATTTTCACACTCCAACTGTAATTATGAGACGTGGTTGATTTGATTATGGTTCTCCTCCACCACATAGATTCCGCATCCATTTCATTAATGTGCTTATGTCTACTCCACAACCGTCCATTTTAAAAATTCTATCGTCACTCCCCTACTGTTTTATTGAAGCCATGGCTACATTACCACCTCATTTACATAAGTTTCCGCTCTATTCCCAGAATTCACTTCGGCTGCCTGTCCTCTGTTTTCCGCTTATAGTCACTGATTTTCTCCATAAACCCTGTTCACTTCCATTAATCTAGTCATTTCACCTCCGCTAAACCCTTCTCACACAGATGAATTGTTAGAATAGAAGGACATAATGGGTCTATTGTTGAGGGAAGAACCGGAAGGGCCCAATTTTATGGACGGATACCCGCAAGTAAAGAACATATTGAAAAAGGCACGATGGCTTTGGTTTATTCACAAGTTCAAAGGCTATAATAAGGAGATTACAAAAGTCTTTGCAAGGTCTTTTAATGGCCTAGAACGCTGGTTCAAGAACAAGAGTTTTGACGAAAAAGCTTGGAGGGTTATCCTACACAATCCAAGTATGGTGTAACTATATCTAAATGAGGAATTCATGTCCATGCTTTAGAAGAGAAATGGGCAAGTTTACTGTTGATTATTCAAAAGTTCATTATGTGTGAAGGCCATTTTGGGGCAATGTATATGTATCATACTCGACTGTTGATGAACTTTTTAGAGAATCAAACCCTAAATATGCTTTACTTTTCATTGTTGAGCTTGAAAAAGATGTGCACAATAGTCCAAAAGAATGTAGAGGATATAGAACCCCACTTATATCATCATGGGTTGGTGAAAATTTTAATTGAAGACCAATTAAACAAAAAGAGGGATACCTAGGAACAATTTTTAGTGAGAAATTATTTTCAAGATCCTCCCAAAATGCCTGAGAGTAGTACAATAAAGAAGAGTAGGAAAA
>APFE031478394.1:83489-95579 GCA_000404065.3 Pinus taeda | reverse complement strand
CTATTGTCCCCATATTGTTATTACTGTGCCCCATAGAATCCCTCTATTGTTATTTTTGTGGCTTTATATTATTATTGTTAGGTCGGCTGGGTTATATTGTGACTCCTTAGACTCCTATATATAGAAAGGAGGTTTTTTCATTTGAATGATCCAAGAATTGTTCATTTATGTAATGTAAAGGAGGTTGCCCCCTCGAAGAGGCTGAATTCTAAGGCGTTGATCTATCTTTTCTATCTTTTTTGAGATGGTTTCATAATACCGAACCTAGGTTAGGCCCCAACAAGCTAATAAATGGTTTTGTTGCCAGGATCGGGATCTACATAAGGGATGTCTGATCTCATGTCACTGGAATCCAACGAAGGAAGAAATTGAAGGGTGGTTAGGTAGAAAGATTCATGAGTTCGTGACACCGGAAAATATGAATATGTGAGTATCAAAGGAACAGTGGATGGAGTGCTACTTATATATGGAAATCCACAGCATTTTCTTTGCATTCTTTCCCTCTAAGTTGTATGAGTGGATCATGAAGCTAGCAGAAAGTCAAGGAAGGTGTAGGCTCGACAAACCAATTGTGTGGACTCCAGAATTAGTGCGCAAACTCGAAGCATCGGAAGATAAGATCACGTGTGTTGTGGACCATTGACTCAATCGAATTATAGGGGGGTTTATCACTGAGTTTTTGGTAGACACAAAAGTCAGCTACAGTGAGGTGGAACGACGCTTCCTCAAAGGACCACAAGGTAAGTACATTAAATCTCTGAACACTTGGATTGAGATGTTATTGTGTGAAAAGCAGGTTATGTGAATAAATTGATGTTTGGGGTTGCACAAAGTGGGAGGATCTATAGAAACAAAGTTAGCGTAGAGATAGAGAATAGCCCCTTGATTTCGCCTTGGCGGGAAAGCGAGGAAGAGCTCACGAAATTTTCTCTAAGAAGCGCAATTAGTCTGATAAGGCTGCGAATTCCGCCCCTACCAGCTCCACCTACACTGCCACCAATCTCACCATCTTCACCTCCATCTTCATCCACACCACCTCCACCACCACCACAGTTCAATATGGTGAGTGCGATAAAATTGCGGTGTTTAGGGGAGTAGGAAACGAAGATCCAGACCAATTTTGGTTTGTGGTAAGGGCCGTATGGGAAGCACAAGGAGTCATGGATGACAATATGAAGAAGGAAACGTTCGTGAGTGCATTGCAGGACTACGCATTGACATGGTACATTAAGCATTCTAATGACTATCTGAACGTGGGGATCGCAGATATCCAGGCCACGCTGAATAGAGAATTTAGCAGGCCAAAGTCGAAGACACAATCGATTATCAAGTTTAAGGAGATCACAATGCTTCCAAGCGAAACCCCATGAGATCTGGATCAGAGACTGAAGAGTGTGATTCACGAAGCCACCATGACCTTGACAGATGGGCAACACCTCACATGGTTTGTATCATCACTAACACCGCATCTAAGAACGACACTGTCAAAACAGAAGTTATCCACCCAGGCTAAAGCTTTGGAGATTGTAATAAGACTGCACGAGACCCCAATACAAGATCCTAGCCTGGGAGTCCAGCAAATCCATGCGCAACTGCAAAATTTGTGTCTAGAAATTCAGAATTTGAAATAGGACAGGACAACTCACCTAGAAGCATGCGAGGAGGTATGGTGCATAAAATGAAAGGGTCGGGGGCATGACAAGGACCATTGTCCAATCTTCATGAATTACTTGGTGGGAGCAGGGCTGATCCCATTAAGACCTCAGGCACAATCAGGACCGAGCGCGGCGCCTACATTATGGTGCGTGATCTTTCAGATAGGAGGAAAACACACTACGGATAATTGGCATCTATTGCAGAAGTATACATGGAAGTCCTGACAGTTATTCTATAATTTCTGTAGGTCGGTAGGCCATGATGAGCACACCTACAGAAGTTATGAGCTACTGATGGATCAGACTCCTACCTACAGGGTACAGGCTGAAACATGAGCCCTCAACCGAAATGCGGAAATGGCGCGTGTTAGATTTCAAGGGTGTGGATGAGGTCGAGGTGGAATGGGACCAAGAAGGGGTTGCAGACAACTAATTTGTTACAATTGCAGAGGGCCAGGGTACTATGCCCACGATTGTACAAATCTGATGAGAACATCATGTTTTTACTGTACCCAGTTTGATCATGATGTAGAGGACTGCCCTACACTGATAGCAAGGCTGCACGAGAAAGGGGTACTCTAGCCTCCCCTGACTTAGAATTTGCAAATGATGAGGTCTGAGCCATGCAAAGAGGACCCGAATGTAAACATAGTGCTCAGAAGCGGTATCACGACAAGAGAGGACAAAGGTAAGTAGCCTAAATAAAGTGCATGGGTTCGCAAGGCTCCTACAAAGGAACCTAAATTTGATTTAGTGTGTGCGAAGGAGACATTCATGGAAGCTAAGAAGAGCTTCATGAAGGCCTCCACTTCAAGTAGTAAGGATCAACTAGAGCCGGAGATGGATCCTTCAATGATCACTACATTTCTAGAGACACGTATGAAACTATTGCACAACAGCAAGGTTGTGAAAGGACTGCAAGAACTTATCACTAGGTGCGCTGGGTCAGGAGAACCATGCGTAGTTTAGAAGCTCGAAAATCACACATCGTGAATAGGAAGGGAAATGAGACTGGTTGTGCAAATCGAGAGTATGAAATGGATCAAGTCATTCTGGATCTAGGATCAGACATGAATGTATTGTCGAAACAAACATGGGAACACATGGGCAAACTCATGCTATAATGGTCTCCTATTCAATTGCGAATTGTGAACCAATAGAAGATCTTACCCATGGGAAGATTGCAAGGAGTAACGGTGGATATTGAAGGTGCGAGTGCACTAGAAGATTTCAAAGTGATAGAGATTGTCAATGACAACAATCCCTATCCTGCACTACTGGGAATAGAGTCAGCCAATGACATGAATGGAGTAATAAATCTAAAGAAGCATAAAATTATTTTTGAGAAAAAGTCACTACAAGTAGTGGTGCCTTTAGACCCTGTGGAAGGAGCACACTACATAGAGCTAGTGTGCGATGATGAGAGAAATGACGAGTTAGACTATATCTACAAGATTACCACTCATGAACAATATTGGGTGAATCCTACAGTGGATGGCCAGATTTTGTGGGAGCACGAAATCTCCTACACATCAGATTCAGATGAGGAATATAACAATGGCAAAACTGGTTACACGAGGTAACCATGCTCAATTGCAACATGATAATTATATCACTGCATTGAGTGACAACAAAGGTAAGGGATCTGCCTATGTATGACAGGTTGACAATGGTGGATGAATTCTTGAACAAATTTGAAAGCGTAATACTAGAAAAACAGTAGTTCAATGCTCTCAAATGGGCATTGTGCGCGACACCTACAAGGTGGTGGGGTATGCATCAGAGAAGCTTTGAGGATTGGTGCAGATGTAGAAGGATGATGCACCTACGATTTGGGAAACCACAGATGTGGATAGTAGACAAGAATGAAAGATAAGATGATCCATGTACACACCTCGCGAAATTGACCAAGGTCTATGGGGAAGAGCCATAGCCTAAATGGGTACATTTGTTCTATCATACCCTAGATGTCATACCCATGAATTGGTATACTGAGATGGAGCTTCACCATGGTACAAGCGAATGGGATATATTGAATAATGGATTTCTGTTAAATTTCACATTTGAAGATCATTGTTGGGTTACTGTTGATGATGCGCTACAGGTGGTAAAAGTAGTTATCTTCAAAATACCCCAGGAGACAATGGAAGTACTTTAGCCAGAATGGGTGACACAGCTGAGTTGTGCGCTAAAGTGTTACAACGTAAATGTTGAGGAGAATGATGATGGTCCACGAAATATTAAAATTCAAGAAATGGAAGGTTGTCGCGAGGTTCAAGGACCATCGATTGAGGATCCCGACATCACCGCGCCGCTAAAAACAAGGTAGGTAAACATTGGAATGGAGGCGGAGCCGAAGTACGCAATGCTTGGAGACTATTGGGATGATGCCATGGTGGATAAGGTCATTGAGTTACTCCGTGAATGAAAAGAATTATTCCCGACCAAAATTACAGATTTAAAAGGGATCATTGGTGACGTAGGGATGATGAAGATCACCGTAAAACCCGACACAAAGCTAGTTAAGCAGCGACCTTACCACTTGAATCTGAAATATAAGGAAAAGGTCCGTGAAGAATTAGACAAAATGCTTGCAGCCAGAATTATTGAGCCAGTGGAAGAATTTGATTGAGTGAGTCCTATGGTAGTGTAGGAGAAAACACAGAAGGGAGAAATAAGAATATGCGTGGACCTCAGGAAGCTCAACGATGCCTATGTACATGATCCATTCCTGACACCATTAACAGATGAAGTACTGGAGAATGTTGGAAACCAGGAAGCATACTCATTCATGGATGGGTTCTCAAGGTACCATCAGATCAAGATCACACTAAAAGATAGGAGCAAAATGACCTTCGCAACAGAATTGGGTTGCTTTCAATACATCATTATGCCATTTGGACTAAAGAATGTGTCAGCCATCTTTCCGCGCATCATTGTGGGTGTGGTCAAAGAATACATCCACAAGTTCTTAGAGTTCTATCTGGATGATTGGACTGTGTTTGGATTAGTTAAGTACCATGTAGCAAGCTTACACTTAATGCTGGATACTTGTCGCCGACACCAAATTGCATTGAACCTTAAGAAGTGCACATTCCTCGTTCCCTTTGGAAACCTGCTGGGACATGTGGTCTGTAAATGAGGAATGATGATGGACCCTATGGAGATTATCATTATTATAAATCTGGAAGCACCACGAAGTGTTAAACAACTACGCGCTATCTTGGGACACATCGGATACTACTGAAAGTTTATCAAAAGCTATGCCCAGGTCACTGCACCAATGGAAAAATTATTGAAAAAGGATGTTACTTTTTGTTGGAATGATGATTATATGAAAAGTTTAGATGTCCTGAAGGGGAAATTAGCCTCCGCTCCAATCCTACTCTTCCCAAAATGGGATGTGGAGTTTCATGTCCATGTTGATGCATCGTGTATTGCACTGGGAGCAGTGCTCACACAGGAGGGCAGGGAAGGTTTTGATCACCCTATCGTGTTTGCAAGCCAGAGGTTGTCCAAAGTAGAGAAGAACTATTCCACCACCAAGCATGAGGGGTTAGCAATGATGTATGCACTCAAAAAGTACTGACATTATTTACTCGGAGGACATTTCAAGATGTATACCAACCATCCTGTGTTGAAATACCTGGTTAATAAGCCTGTGTTGGAAGGGCGCATATGCAAATGGCTCTTGTTGTTCTAGGAATATGCTTTTGAGGTCATAGACAATCCAGAACGCCTGAACGTAGGACCGTATCACTTGTCGCGAACTGAGACGAGTGAGGAACCCACTAATTTGGAGGAGGGACTACTTGATGCACATCTCTTTGTGATGCATGTTGTGGATGAGAACTTTGAAGATACAATCCATTTTCTGATAATAAGGATGGCACCAAAGGAATATTCCATCCAACAAAAGAAGGAATTGGTGGTGCACGCAGTAGATTTTTCTATCATCGCGGGGCACCTATGCAAAATGGGAAATGATGAGATATTGCAAAGATACGTACCTAAATTTGAACAAAGCTAGATCCTCACGGAAGCACATGTGGGTGTTGTAGGTGGACACTATGCAGGAAGTGCAACTGCATAGAATATTCTTTGCGTAGGGTTATGGTGGCCAACCCTGCACTAGGATTCGAAAGATCACTGTAAGGCCTCGGATATATGTCAAAGGATTGGAAAACCATCGCAAAGGGACGAGATGCCATTAAATCCACAAATGACACTGTAGTCGTTTGAGAAATGGGCAATCTACTTTGTGGGACCAATCAAACCTCAAGGAAAGATGGGCGCATGCTACATCATCACCGCGACGGAGTACCTGACACGATGGGTAGAAGTGTAGCTGGTCAAAGACTGCATGACCATCGCGGCTATGAAGTTTTTGTTCGAAAACGTGTTGACCCGATTTGATTGTCACAAAATCTTAATGAGTGATCACGGAAAACATTTTTTGAATGAAACAATCAGTGCACTCACAGAAGAGTTCCAGGTGTATCATTAGAAAATTACACCTTACCACCCACAAGCTAATGGGACAATAGAGGCATTCAACAAAATACTGGAGACTACATTGACCAAAGTATGCAACACGTAGCGAAATGATTGGGACATGTGCGTACCTGTCGTGTTATGGATTTACCGAACAATGTGCAAGAAACTAATGGGACAGACACCTTTCCGGTTAATTTATGGCGTGGAAGTTGTCATGCTGATAGAATATATTGTACCTAGTCTGCGAATAACAATGCCTACAAGCATGACAGATTGCGAAGCTTTGGAAGAAAGGATCACACAATTAGAAGAACTCAAGGAAGAACGGTTTTTGGCTAGATTTCATTAGCAGGTACAAAAGTAGCGTGAAACATATTGGCACGACTGCCATATCAAGTTGTGCACTTTCAAGGTAAATGACTTAGTGTTGCTGTATGATAGTAAGTTTGAAAAATTTCCGAGAAAATTTAGAATGCACTGGCTAGGACCATACGTGGTTAAGGAGGTCACAAATGGAGGTGTGGTCCAACTAGTCAAACTAAATGGAGAACCCTTCCTAGGCAAAGTAAACAGCAGCCGCTTGAAGCACTTCAAGGTTGGGTTGGCTATCTATCTAACCGGCCGAAGTATAGTCTTTGTGACCGAAGGAGTTGAACAAGGGCATGGGACTATAAACATATGCAATGGATGCTGGTATAGATGTAAGGACACAATTTAGACACAGAGGAACGAATGCAGCAGGTTCAGTAAATAGTAGCTTAGTGCGCGGAAAACATCAGCACCATACGGGAATAGTTGGAGGAACTCCACACCAGGATCCCCACGCTGATAGAATGACTCGGAGGTGAGTCATAATGTTTGTGTTGGGGGCCTGTTGGGCATGGAATTCCCCCCACAGCATGGTTTATGGCTCAAAGCCCAAATTTTGAGTAATATTGTTGTGAAAACTCTGTGAATTGTGAGCGCGGATCGTGAATTGTATGTTAGAGTCATAGGGCTATCCACCCTAAGTTTTGAATGTAGTGTCAGCCTACCTATGGTCTTCGAACCATGGGATTGTATAAATAGAGCAAGGCTCTAAGTTGTAATGAAGTAAGTGAACCAACGGATGGAGTCCGAAAGATAGTGAGCATAGAGCAAGAGTCCAGTATCTTGGATCGTAGTAGTTGGAAGAGGCTCTGTAGCTGAGCACGCAGAGGCCTAGTAGAGTCTGCAGTTGAGTGTGCAGACCCCTGCAGCTGAATGCCCAACGTGGAGTTGAGTCTGTGGCCAAGGAAGAAGAATAATAAAGAGAAGTTTTATCTTAATTTCATGTATTCATTCCTATGTTATTACATGTTTGATATCAAGTGCAATTACACTATTTATTTACCGTGCACTTTTGCATGAATGACAAATATTGTTTAATTATAAATGAAAGCATACAGATAAGCTAAGTTAATCTGCTAATATTGGGTTTCTAGTAATGGTTTGGGTAATAACAATGTTTGGGCCTCGAGTAGCGCTACGTGAAGGCAGCATCACCGGCTGCGAGGTACTAATAAGTGCACATAGCGACATGCATGTAAGGTCAAACCGTGGATCTCTAGAATCCATCAGACATCCCTAGGGTGAAAAAACCTAGTTCTAGCACCCTCCCATACTACTTCGGTTGAGACCTTAGTCCGCGCTCTGCGGACTGTTGCCGAAAGGGCCAGTAGTACCAAGATTTGTTTGGCTAAATCATCTCTAAACCTGGGTCATTCCCCAACAAACCAACAAGAAACATATCCTCTTAGAGTTACAACTCAAATAGGTAATGATGAGACACATATCCTCTTTGACCTTAATCCAAATATTCTTCCATATCTTGAAGGGAATTTGAATTTGAGCATTGGAGGCCACATAAGGGTGCCTTGGAAGCTTCCAAATGACCTACACATGTCATGAAAATCAAGTCACTTTTAATTATTAGCAAGTATATGTCATTGTTCTAAGTTTTAACTATAAATTCACTTAAAATACTAGAAATCATTAACTTTTGAAAAATACAAAGGTAACCCCATGTAATCATGAAAATGGAGGCTAATGAAAGATTATATGGTTATGGAGTTGCAATAGGTGAGTGAAATGGTGGTGATAAAGGTGAATGTGGATTATATTTTGAAGAGATTTTGGAGACTCTACATGGCCCCCAACTGACATTATTGCATGTCCTCATGCAATCTACTGCATTGCTTAATCATGATTTGCTTTTGAATGAGCTTGGCTTGTATTATTTGTCATAAAACTTTGCATGTGAGAATTTCATTTCTTTTGCAAAGTATTCCTTGTCATACATTGAATTGCAGCATGTTTGGTTGGTTCTTGTGTGACAACCAAATCTTAATTGTAATAGTTCTCATGTTTCAATACCTTGTTTCTTTTTGTTGCAACGAGATTCATTGAACATCTTTAAGAATGCATCTTCAAATCAGCCATATAATATGCTCATCATTTAGGCATTTAATTTCAAATCATATAACTTTTGAACCATAATGCAATCATAATTATTAGGACAAGTATGTTAGGATGAAATGAAGTGATATGGAGAGTGATCATAAATGGATGTCCCTTCCCCCCCAACTAAAGGTGTTTACAATTTTTTTTTTAAATGAGAAAGGAAATATGGTGAAGTATTTTCCAAAAATTATAATTTTAGTATTCAAAGAATTCTATGATTGAAAGCTAGAAAAGAACATACCTTTACTTACCTCGGAAGTGGACAAACTGTGCATATGTAGAGATGTTGTAGCTGCTACTAGATCATGGAATAGAATGTAGAATTTCATCTACTTCTTGGTTGCATAAATGGTGGTTGAGGTGGTGAAATTGGATTCTTTATTGTTGCTACTAAATCTATTGTATCTGCTACAAAATTCTGAAATGATATAGTCTTCACCTACTAGAAAACTTGATGGTACAATTCTAGTCATGTGAATAAATGTCTTGTTGTCGAGCATGAAGAGAAATCATTGGATTATTGACCATTGATGAATGTCGTTAACCAATGTGAGGCAAACTCACCATTAATGTCAACAAGTGTGAAGGTACCTATGTACATCTTGCAAAGTGCAAATATATGAGCTGATGTCAAGCCACTTGCAAGATCTAACGATGAAGGGACATTGATCTATTCCCATGATTGTCAGCGAGAGATCTTGTCATTAATGCATACAAGCCTCAAGGTACTAATAAGGACTCTAGCCTTGAACCTAGATAATATGTTGATGTCGATAGGCGAAGACTTGTTAGAAGGGAGGCCTTAATGAATCCTCCATCATCTAACATGAGCATAACACATTGTAGGTGGCTAATCCAAAAGCATGAGAGATGAGAAGTTGAGAGGCTTCCAATGCAAGCATTACCTGAAAGAGGTGAAAATCACTCATGACCTTGGTGCTAAATCTAAATTCTATTCATGAATAATCTTAACTTGGACACCCAAGTATTTCCAACTTTACATATGCCTTTGAAAGGAGAAGGCTCTCTTATTTATACAAAAACATAAGAAGCTACCTCATTAATGGAGGTCCACTATTCTCTCCCTAGATCCCTAGAAATTATCATAGAGTTAGAATTCAAATAGGTAATGATGAGACACATATCCTGTTTGACCTTTATCCAAATATTATTCCATATCTGGAAGGGAATTCCAATTTTATCATTGCACGCCACATAAGGGTGCCTTAGAAGCTTCCAAATGGCCTACACATATCATGAAACTCAAGCCACTTTTAAGTATTAGCAATTATATGTCATTTTTCTAAGCTTTAACCAGAAATTCACTTAAAATACTAGAAATCATTAGCTTTTGGAAAATGCAAAGGTAACCCCATGTAATAATGAAATGTGAGGCTAATGAAATATTATATTGTTATGGAATTGCAGCAGGTGAGTGAAATGGTGGTGATAAAGGTGAAAGTGGATGATATTTTGAAGACATTTTGGAGACTCTACAAATACATTGGAAAATATTTCTAGTTTTCATGGTTGGGATTCGATGTCAAAATACTTGAGTAAATGTATGTGTTTTATCTTGTATCTTTTCTGTCTTATGAGGGATCTATTTGCAACAATTAACTATGCAATGTTAAAATCTACATCTGGTATCAAATGAGTTTTGAATTCAAAGGGATGTATTTGTGTGTAAGAGGTTTGGTTTACGCATGTCATAGAGTTTGTTACAATGGAATATTTGTAGAAATGATTCTTGTGGTAAAAAGAAATAGTGAGTACTTTAGAGATAGAAATTGAGAATTTCAATGGGCAAAGTTTTGAGCCATGGAAGATCAAAATGGAAGATATTCTATTGGAAAAATATTAATGGATCATTGCAGATCTAGATGCAACATTGATGGGGATGTTTATAGAAGTCTTCAACAAGTTGGATTGAAAGGAAAATATCACAATATGATTGTGTGTATCAAATTTATTATTGTTGAATGTTTCACAAAAAGCTACAATGAAGACATTTTGGAACAACCTAGGGACTTTGTATCAATCTAAGTCCCTTGTGAACAAATTTTTCCTATGAAAAAAGTTGATAACTTGAGGATGAAGAATGGAGACTCAACGATAGAGCATAAATGTATTTAATACTTTGGTAAGTTAGTTATTGTTTGTTGATACTAATATTTTAATTGAAGATAATTGTATCAATATGTTGTGTTCCTTACCATACTCATAAAATAGTTTGATTATTGTTATGGGCTATAAAACAACTACTTTAAGTTTCGTCAACCTAGTCTCATCCTTGTTATTAGATGAGATGAGATAAAAAAAATGGAAATTTAGAACAAGGATGCCTTTTCAATAGGATGACACTCCTAGAATATAAAGAAAAATAATTCCTCAAGTGGGGGATCTAAATATAGATAAATATATGAATATCCATGAAAATTCATAAAGGCATGTAAACTATATGAAAAATAAGGGAATCTCAAGAGAGATTCTACATCTAAAATTGTAGAGAAAGGGAAGGGACTAGATGATGATACAAAAGAAGTAAAATCCTCCTTAGATGGAGGAGGGGATTTTGAAATATGTAACTAGGACTGTTCTTCATAATGAAATATGTAATCGTGATTTTATGTATTTAATGAAAGAACAATGTAAACTTTGAAACGAGAACTATAAACTCAGAACGACAACTCTGCCTAAAAAACCTAAAAAAAAACATGAAAAATAGTGCTAAAAACGAAAAGTTTGTATACTAGAATGATGGTTTTTTTTAGGCTCAATTTTGAACATGTTTTAAAAATGGTAGTGAGAACGGATTTTTTGTGCAAAAATTGTGCAAAAAACAACCTGAAAATGAAAAATGATAATAATGGAATGATGGATTTTTTTTAAGGTCAATTTTCATCATTTTAAAAAAATGCCAGTAAAACCGAATTTTTATGTGCAAAAATTGTGCAAACAACACCCTCAAAACGAAAATTGTTGATGCGGGAATAACACTTTTTTTTTGGGTAAATTTTCAACATTTTGAAATAATCGTGTAAAAGATTTTGTTATGAATCTGAAAAACATTAAAATTTCAAAAAAGTAATGAAAACATAAAATAAAAAATAAAAACAACGAAAAAACACAAAAAAATTAAAAAAAATAACCAAAATTGCATATATATATATATATATATATATATATATAGTAAATATTAAAAAAAACATTAAAATTAAATAAAAAAATCATCCATAAAATTGTAAAAAAAAAAAAAAACAAAATAAACCTATAAAATATAAGAACCCAATTTTTTTTAAGAAACATATTTTCAAAAAAATAACATTTTTTTAATGTGGTAAACCATAAAAAATTTGGAAAAAAATAAATTAAAAATACTATAAAATTAAGTAAAAATAGGAAATTTTCAAAAAGCATTAAGAAAAACTAAAAAAAAAAATGATATTAAAAACAA
>APFE031478394.1:27320-83017 GCA_000404065.3 Pinus taeda | reverse complement strand
AGCGGTGGCTATTCGATTCTAAAAATCAGATAACCACCACACGGCCACGTCGACATGCGGCTGAGTGGTGGCTATCTGATTCTAAGAATCGAATAGCCACCGCCCAACTGTCCGTGGGGGTGGCCGAGAAGTGACTATTCGATTCTCGGAATCAAATAGCTACCGCCCGGCCGCTCGTGGGGGCGGTGGCTGATAAAATTGTTTTTTTTTTAAATAAAAAATAAATTTTGTTAAATATATTTATTGCATTTATTTATTTTCATTTAAAAAAACAATTTTATCAGCCACCACTCCCATGAGCGTCTGGGCAGTGGCTATTTGATTCCGAGAATCAAATAACCACTTCCCGGCCACCCCCACGGGTGGTTGGGTGGTGGCTATCCGATTCTCGGAATTGGATAGTCACCACTCAGTCACTTGTTGGGGTGGCTGGGTGGTGGTTATCTGATTCTCAGAATCAGATAACCACTGCTCAGCCGCTCCCACTATCCACCTCAGGGACGGTCAAGGGGTGGTTATCCAATTCCAGGAATCGGATACCACCGCTTGAACGCTACTGGGGGTGGTTATCTGATTCTCATAATCAAATAGCCATCATCTTACCGCCCATGGGAGTGGATATCCGATTCTTGGAATCGAATAGCCATCGCCCAGATGCCCATGGGGGTGGCTATCCAATTCTCGGAATCGAATAGCCATCGCTCGGTTGCCCATGGGGGTAGTTATCTGATTCTCGGAATCGGATAACCACCACTGAGCCACTCATGGGGGTGGCCGGGCGGTGACTATCTGATTCTCAGAATCAAATGGCCACCGCTCGGCCGCCTGTGGGGGTGGCTGGGCAATGGCTATCTGATTCCGAGAATCGGATAGCCAGCCCCATGGGCAGTCACTACTCGACCGCTTGTGGGGGCATGGACCTGGGTGGCGGAGCTGCGTGCAGATATACTTTTAAAAGTTTTAATCGTAGATATATGTTTTTTAAAATTTTAAATGTTTTTTATTTTTTTAAAATTGAAAATATATGTTTTTTTTTAATTTTTAAATGTTTTTTTTTTTCAAATCATATATATATAATATTATATATATATTTTAAATATAAAATGTTTTTAGTTTATATATAAATATATTAAATTTTAATTGTCTTTTGGTTTTTTTTTTTTTTAATTTAATTTGAGTTTATTTGTTTGCTTAGGTTTCTTTTTTTTTAATGTTTTTAATCTTGATTTTAATATTTTTTAGATTTTTGTTGGCTTTTTTTCTTTCTTTTTTAATCGAGTTTGTTGTTTGTTTTGTTTTTTTTTTTTTTTTTTTAGTTTTTGTTAATGTTTTCTAAATTTTTTTTATTTTTAGTTACTTAATTTCATAGTTTTTTTAAAATTTTCTTTTGTTTGTTTGCCAACTTTTATATGATTTACACACACACAGATTATATATAATATATATATAGTAATATATATATATATATATATTATATATATATATAATAATGTTTTTTTTTTGTCTTTTTTTAAATATATTTTTATATTGTTTTTTTTTTAATAAAAAATTTGACATAAAAAATTTGAAGTGTCAAAATTTGTTAAATTTAGAAAATAATTATTTACATTTCATATATTAGAAAATTTAAAGTCAAAAAATAGGTATTTTAAAAAAATGAGCTTATGTAGAATCACTACTTTTTAAAATCAGTTTACATATTTTAACATTCTAAATGTAATGTACATAAACAAATTTAATGTGCCAAAAACTATGCTCTAAAAAAAATATGTGTTCTGCATCCCCTCTTTCAATATCAGGTCACTCTTTTGCTATCTCTATGAAACGGTTAACAATATCAGTTCCTGTTTCAAAGTTTACATTGTTAAAAGAGAAAAATAAATTTATTATTTGTGTTCTTAAGGAATGAGTTTCATGCTCAAGGGAAATTTATTTTTAGGTCAAACACCCATTGAGAGCTTCTAGGTTTGTCATAAAGTCAATAGAGGCATTGTCATGTATTGAAGAACCATTTGAGCATGTTACATAATGTAAAGAAAATTTTATTGAGTCAAAAGACCCTCCAAGACATCATCATGGTACAAAGATTAAGTCGGCCTACATGAAGGGACAATTTGGCCTCAAGATAGCAATCGTACCCTCACAAGCCTATAAATAAGAAGGAATTCGACCTCATTTGTACACTCACTCAAGAAATTTCGACCTCCTCAAGATACAAGTTGGAAAAGGACCAAGAAGAAGAAGAAGATAAAAATCAAAGTTTTATGTTCTCTCTCTCTCTCCATTTCATTAGGGTTTCTACATTTTATGGGCTAGATGAAATTTTGAAGCTGCAAGGCTGAAGCCATGAAGATGCAAGATCGAAGTTGTGAAGCTAACTCTAGATCAAAGTTGTGAAGCTACTAGGTTGAAGTTACTGAAGTTGTATCAAGGTCAAAGTTGTGAAGCTGCTAGGTCAAAGTTGCTAAAGCTGCTAGGTCAAAGTTGCAGAAATTGATGCTGGGGTCGAAGTTACTGGAAGGTCAAAGTTTGTTGCTAGAAGTTGTGTAAGGAAAGCTCATCAATAAGGAAGGATGACTTGGTCTTGGAGGGTCTTGGTCAAGGTCATACGTCTTGGTATTCGTCAATTGAATTTCTATAAGAAGAGAAGGATTCTAGTGGTTTTTCCTCTCAGTTGGAGAGGTTTTAGCCCTCGCTGATTGCTTGCATCTTCTATCCTATTGTCTAATTATTCTTTATTATTTGGAATTTGTTTGATGATAGTGAACACTAATAATAATAAAGGAAAGAAGAAGTTAATCAAGTAAAGTAAAAATACATCACAAGGAGTTATCAAAGTAAGAGAAGTCACTTACACTTATTGCCCCCTATATTTCTTAATAGGGGATGTATACTTCGATTCTTCAAGTACATATATAGATCATGAGGCATGGTTGTTAGAATTAGTGAATCTTTTCATATGAATCCTCTCAAGGAGTGGTTTTGTGAGTATTAAAAACATGATGGCAGTGATGTTTTCCAAAGAGATGTCTTGATAACTGGAATCAAAAGATGAGAAAAATTAAAGTTGAAGCTCCTGGGTGGAAGGATTATAAATCTCCATGATGTTCTACAAATTTTAGGATTGGACAAAAAATTGATTTATGTAAGCAAGATGAGCAACATAGGTGTAAAAATAATGTTAAAAAGGGGTACATGCATGTTGGTTCAACCCACAATGTTATTTTTTAGGGGAGTTTGGATTGGAACTTTGTATAAGTTGTGATGATGCATTGTTGGTGATAGGTGAAATAATTCTCTTGTTCCTAATAATGGAGCTAAAGAAGGGAAACAATTTGTAGTCTCTTGAGAAAATACTATGTTGTGGCATCAAAGAATGGAACATATCATAAGTAAGGGGCTTTGAGTACTGCATGGTAATTGTATGGTAGAACACATGTCTAAACCTCTCTGGATTTTTATTTATGTGAACATTTTTTATATGGGAAGAATAATAGAGTAATATTATCCTCTAGTGTTACAAGGGAAACATGAATATTGTGGTTGGTACAAAGTGACATGTTTGGACCTATGTGGGTTTCGTCACTAGGTTAATATGTGTTCTATGTTTCATTTAAAGATTAATTATTAAGGAATACATGGATTTATTTCCTTAGGAATAAATTCGGAGTCTTTTAAAAATTGAAAGAGTTTAAGAATCTTGTGGAAAATCAAAAAGAGAAAATTAAGGTTCTTAGGATAGATAATGGTGGAGAATTATGTGGGATTAAATTCAAAGAACCATGTAAGAAGTGTGCTTTAGAAAGGAAAAATACTAATCCACGCACACCTCAACATAATGGAGTTTTAAAAAGGATGCATAGGATATTGATGGAGAAAGAAAGGAACATGCTTAGTGGTTCCATTTCAGGTCAAGAATGTTGGGTAGAGTATGTGGACACTACATGTTACTTGGTAAATAAATCATTCTCATGAATGTTGGATGACACGATTCCACATGAGTTATGGACTCGTAAGAAACCCTCTCTTTAATATATCATGGTATGTGGCTCTGATGCTCATGTTCATGTTTGAAAGGAGAATAAAGTGAGTTAGATAAGAAAGTTGAAAGTGTATCTTTATTTAATATAAATATGGTGTGAAAGGTTATAAGCTTTGGAACCTAGGAAAATAAGAAGGTTATGTATAGTTGAGATGCCATATTTGGAGATATGAAATATTTCATCAAAGAGGAAGTCCTACTAATCAAGAAATGATTGGAGAACATAGAGCTTGATTTGAAGGATGATGAATCAAACTCAATGGGATAATATGAATTATAAAAGCAGAACCACATACTCAGGTATTGAGGAGATTTGTTCAAGAAAGAGGATAGCCATAAATTTATACTTAGTAGGATTTATTTAAAATTTTATTTTTTAATTACTGATGATGATTCTAGAATTATTAGGGAGGTAGTGAATTCAAAGGAGGAAAACTATGGCGAAAGGCCATTATTGAAAAAATGGTATCCTTAGACAAGAATGAGGCTTGGGATCTAGTGGAGTTTCTGGCTGAAATAAATATGACTGTAGCCAATGGGTGTTTAAAAATAATTTTAATATAGAAGGTAAAATGGATATATCCAACGCTCAGTCAGTAGCAAAATATTATTCTTTGGTGGAGGGAACTAACTTTTTTGAGAAATTTTCTTTGGTTTCTAATTTAAATTTTATTACATTTTTATTATCTATTGCTACTACTTTCGATTTTGACATAGAATAGATGGATGTGAAGAAAACATTCCTACATGCGAATTTGGAAGAATAAATATGCATGAAGCATCCATAAATATTTTTAGTGAAGGGAAAGAAAGAGCTAGAATGCAAACTAAAAAGATCCTATATGGGTTAAATCAATCACTAAGGATGTGGTATAAACATTTTCATACTTATGTATTGGGACATGGCTTTACAGGGATAAAATCATATCATTGTATTTATATTAAATTATTTAGTCATCATCTTATTTATTTGTTTGTGTATGTGGATGGTATGTTGTTGATTAGAAATAAGAGGGAAATCATGTAAAAAGCGAAAACTCATTTGTCCTCTAAATTTGACATGCAAGAACTTGGTATCACAAGTTTCATTTGGAGATTAGAAATTAAAAGAGATTGGAATAAAAAAAATATAGATAAATGAAAGGAAATATGTCAAGGCAATATTTTAGATTTTTAATATGCAAGAATGTAAGTTAGTAAAGGTCCCTATTCTTGTAGGTGTAGATTTATCCTCATAACAATATCCTAAGACACAGGAAACTAAAAAAGATATATCCATATGTTAATGTTGTTGGAAGTTTTATGTATCCATGGTTTGTACTAGACTTGACATTGCACATGTAGTGAGAGCATTAAGTAATTATATGTCAAAACTAGGGAAGAAACATTGGACAATAGTAAAGAGGATTTTTAGTACTTGTGTGACATTAGTATTTATGGATTATTCTACAAAGAAATACCAAGATTGTGCATATTATTGGACATACATGATTTGATGATGTAGAATGAGCTAGATATGTATATATAAAAAATATTCAAATGTGTACATGTTTAACATATTTGGAAGAAAAATTGGTTGCATGAGCAAAAGACATGCAATAGTGGCACTCTCAATTACAGATGTTGAATATATGGTACCCTTACATGCAAGCAAAAAATTATTATGGTAAAAGAGATTGGATTAAATTATTGGGATGGTACAATGGACTGTGAGGACAGATTGTGATAGTAAGAGTGTGATGTTCCTCGAAAGCATAGTTTATGGTTCTAAAACAACACATATGTATGTTGAGTATCACTTTGTGAGATATATTATTGAAGAAAATAAGGTGTTGCTAGTGAAGGTGGATACCTTGAAGAATATTGTAGATTCATAAACAAAATCTATAAGCAATGATAATCTATCTTAGTGTAGAGAAACAATTGGCATTATTGCCATGGATTGTTGATCATGTACCTCTATAACCACCTGTGAAAATAAAAAAACAATGTGGTAAATGTTGGACACGAGTTATATGATTTTCATGAATACCAACACATGATGTACATTGCATTGGTTGCAACAGGGGGTTCAAGAGAGGATCCCTCAAATAAAAAAAAATTGGCAGGTCCTTTGTGTTTTTGTTTTCCATTTTTTCGCACATGAATTTTTCTTTTACTAGTTTTGTGATGCATGTTAGTAAGCCCTTAGTTATATGGTTTTGATTAAGGAAATACAATTGTATTCGAATTTAGAATGAATGAATTTATAGCTTACATATGGTGCAGGATATACCTACATATATATTCACACACACACACATATAGTATTGTAATATTGTGAAGAGGAATACACTAAAAAAAAAATTGGTTTTCGAGTTTGAGTTTTTAGGCCAACATATTTACGTTAATGTGTGTGATTTCCCTTTCATAAGTTTTCCTTTTACTAGGAATATATTTGTGAAAATTAACTATACATAGTTTAAACCTACACATCCATGGTTCTCCACAAACAAGTGATCATTCATTCCACATTTTTCCCAGCTCATTCACATATGATGATCATGGTGCTCAACATACATGAGGTACAATTTTTCATTTATTCACATCAAGTGTTAATAGCTTATTTACTTGACATGAAAGTAGAAACCATTGGTTGATTATTCTCTAAATATGTGTTTTTTGCATAATTTCACCTTGGTCATTGTCATCATATTTTAGATAAGTTTTGTCACTCATGGATTCAATTGTAATATTTTTGTGCTTTGAAACGAGCTATAATTCCATATACCAATACATACCTAACATTTTCCATATCTCCTAACATCCATGGTCCTATTCATGATTGAATTTCATATGTCACAAAAGGATCATGTTTCGTAGTCCCATGAGAGGAAGATGCTATCATCTCAAGGTTGATGTAGTTAAGTATACGAAATGAAAGAGAAAGATATAAAGTTGAAAATGAAAATGAAAAATGAAGGGATATAAAGAAAATCTGAAAATCCAAGAAAAGGCATAATCAATGCCCCCTCATTATAGGGCCATTACCCCAATTCTTATAAAAAGATATGCATATATAATAAAAATATGGACTCAATGAAATACAAAAGGGCAATAAGAAAAAAAATAAGTATAAGAAAAATAAAGGGGTAGTAAAACATAGTGCCAAGGAAAGGGTAACTCAACACATAAGTGCTCATGTGGACAAATATCTTAAATAACCTTACATGACTATGCAATACAATTCATGGAGTTACTTCCTTGAACAATATTATCTATCATTACATATACTCCTTGATGGGAATTCATGGCAACTACTTCTTGGGTACTAGCACATGTAATATAATCTAATAATCACCCTACCATACCTAATCTTGATAAATTGTATGAATTCTATGATTTATTGTCATGTTTTAATATAACACATAATGTGATGTACCTAGTGGAATTTACATTTGACATGCCTCACTTTTTGTGTTGCATCAGACTTATTTATATTCCTCTGAATCAATAACTACATTGGGTCACTTGAACCTCATTTTTTTTGGTGATGTAATTTTCATGGCTATAAATTGGTGCTTTTGAGGACATTGAGGGGTTATTTGAATACCTGAAGGAGGTCATCCCACCATTTTAATGAGTTCCTTCTACTTCTTTGAGATAATGTTGGGCTTCTTGAGGATAGAAAACCTTTGTGGAGAGGATGTTGAACATTTCTAATTAGATGTTGCACCTTTTGGAGATGATATGGCCCCTTTTGGATGAAATATTACATTATTTGGAAGTAATGTTTCACTTAATATCCCCTACACGACCTTTGAATGCACCATCCACCTTTTAGAAATCACATGTTCCTTACATGCCAATTTTTCATGCATTTGTTAAGGATGACTTAGCATATGAGCATGTTATACACCATTTTGAAGAATCAATGGTATTTTTTTGACTCATTCACTCTTGTGTCATGAATATTTTATTTATTATGACATTATCTCTAGGGTTTGTAAAGAGATAAATGATTTTTTACATTTTCATAGGGATTTTGATAGAAAACTATTGTTATTATAGTGAGATGAGAGCCATATCTCTCATATAAATAAGATAATCTCTTCTCATTTAGTTTCAATGCTAGAATTTCTGGATAAGAACTAGTTTTATACTATGAATTCTAATTTTTTAAAGATGGGTAACTAGAGAGACTTCTTGATGGTGATGTCTTATGGAACCCTTTACATTTAATTAATTCTCCTGGCTAGGATGTTATTGATGGATAATTTAAACTTATGGGATGTTGTTAATTAATGACAATGATTGTATTTGTTCTTATCTAGTACTGACGATGCACTTGCATCATATTTTTCTTGAATAAGTCCCTTGTTTAAAACCCTTTGAATATTATTAGTCGAGTAGCTTGCCTTCAACTTTAAAGCTTTTAGGGAACGAGGTGGATCATTTAGGTTATGTTGACCTATAAATTTTTGTGGATGTTCCCCTAGAAATATTCATCACAATATCTTTGATAAAATATTGAAATCTTTATTATGCAATTTAATTTCTTTTAGATATCAAATTATTTAATTATTGGTTTATGCTTCAATTTATGAAATAACTTAAATGTGAAAAATAAGGAATATAAAATTAATCACACTCTATTCAAAAATAAAAAAAAATTTTATGTTGGGAAACCTATTATGCGAGAAGGCCTTTCTAGAAGGTAAGGCCACTCTACTTTCTTTTCTCTAGTAGGAAAATATGCAAATACAATGAAAAAGGTATTATTTGTCAAGTTACTTTATAGATTGTGGCTTGTAAGGCAACTATAGAATATTATCCTTTAATATTCTCCTTAACTTACCACTTATTGCTTTGCTCAACTATGGAACAAATACAATGCTAGTGGTATTCTATCTAATGTTTCACAATAACCATATAGAGGTAGGATTTTTACTTCCTCAACATTCAATTGTTATAAATTTTTGAGCCTTATAGAATATTCTTGAAAGTAAAAATGTGGATATACCCACATGTGTGAGCAATGGAGGTTGACATGGAATCCACTTGTACCATGGTGGTGAACATTTGAAAGGCATATTTTCACATACTAGATTTGATTGAGGTGGTTTTCACACAATTGTAAATGTTTACATCAATATTAGTGATGTGCAAAAACCCCGAAACTTTATATTTTACCCCAAAATGATCTTGAAAGGTTTTGAACCTCAATTTTTCAAATTGGGACTTTTCACTATGATGACCTTACATGTTGATTCCTGCTTTTTTCGCCACCTTGTATATACTTACATCTTCTCAAAGGAGTCCTTAGTGCACAACCCCCCAAAAATTATAGGCACTAGTCTTCCTCATATCCAATAAAGCTAAAAATTAAAACTTCAAATTCCATTTTTTAAAGGATAATCCTAGGGTTTTGAGGCCGTACATTTCAATTTTAGAGATAAAAAATCATAGATATCTATAGTTTTCTTTGACATCTTTAACATACATATCACTTTTGTTGGAAACTTTATGTAGATAAATTTTATTGCATCCATTTAAGGGATGAATGTCTTAGTGTTTTTGTTTACATACTCTTAAATTTTTAGTGTTGACACCTGATCTTTAATATTGGGAAAATTGTAAATAATTGAAATAAGAGAATAAAGAAGATGAAGAGACATTGGAATATGAATTCCAATAGTCTCCCTCTCCTTGTATACATTATTGATATTTCTTAATGAAAATTAATTCATTTGTGGAGTTACCAATGCTTGGCCTGACATGGTATTATAGTCTAGGTCTTAAATTTGGCTCTCTTACCTAGTAACTCCTGTTATTTTCTTGCTAATTTCCTCAGAGTTGTCCCATCTCTACCACTGGTGTAACTCTATCCCTTTGCATTTGAGTTGTAGGTCAATTCCATGTTTGTGCATTGGAATGCAATGAAGCATATGGGTTTATATGCGCAGTGGATGTTAATGAAAAACAACTCGTTGAATCAATGTTTGAAGAATTGAAATTCGAAAGAATATGCTCGTTCTAAATTCTTTTGAACACGAGAAAGAATTGGCTAATCTATGTAAGTTTTGAAGGCCATGCAAGATGGTTCATTGGTTTCTTTATATATTCTTTGGGATGGAGCCCTATTCATTAAAGAATGGGAATGGAGATTCATTGGCTAGAAATGGAGCATTTAATATATTTGTTTGATTGCATTACAACAATGTGTTGATTCTAGTATGCAAATTGGTTGAAACTTTATTTTATATTACTCTCTACCCTAAAGACTGTGTGTAACTCTTGTTAGCAGCGTTGGTATGTGTTCATTGGTTTCATCCTATATGTTGGTATGTCATATGTGTTCGTTTAATTATGCACAGTGGTTAATGTTATATGACATATGTTTAATTCCATGCACTGGTCATTGGTATATGACATACGTTGAAGATTGGTTCATGTGTTGGTTCATTGAAGTTGGAATTGAATTACATATATGCATTTTATTGTTAGATGAAATGGTTAAGTCTTTGAATGGTGCATTGATTTGGTGAATGGAATGTTGTCCATTGTTTTTTGAAGGTTGCGTGTATGGTATATAAAATGCTTAATATATGAAATTGTCAATGTTATATTTCATATACATTGGAATTGGTTGATTTCATATGCTCCAACATTGATTCAGTGTGTTTTTAGGTGCATATTTGAAGCATTATTTTTTGAACTATTTTTAAAGGAAATTGCAAAGACATATCATATTATTGTTGCAAGTATTGTGACTATTTAGGGCCTAGTTCAAAATTCCATAACGCATTCACTCATCTCCATAGTTGGAGTAGTTCCCTCTTGTAGAGATAACTATCATGAATGGTCTAGAAAGATAAACCATACCCTCATTTTCAATGAAATTTTGAAAGGAGTTTGTGAAGGAGAAGGTGGAAATCCTCTTGAAAATCTAACTTCACACAAAGATCTATCCATATGGGAAACAAATAACAACAAGGACTATGCCTTGATTGAAACATTAATTATTGAAGAGGTGATTTCTCATATTGAACCATTTATAAATTCATTTGAAGCCTTAAAAAATATGAAAGACTTATATGACTCACACTTTGCACTTGAAGTAGTCCAATTAATGATAAAACTATTCAATATAGGATTAAAAGATGATGATATCCTTGCCCTAGCCTCTAAAATAAGGGCCATTATGCATGATATAGAAGTTACTAGAGTTAAAATAGATGTTACTCTCACAACATTCGTCAAGGCACTATATCCCACGTATTCTATTTATCTTGAGTCATTACAAGGCATTGACAAACTTAAGAATATTTCCTTTGCCTCTCTTATGGAGATGTTTGTAGAAAGAAACAAATATTTTGGGAAGAAGAAGATTGTTTCCTAGTATTCTAAAGAACTTATGTGCCTTTCACATAAAGATAAGAATCAGACACAATATTCTTCTAAAGGAAGAGGTAGTAGAACAGGAAGTATCAGTAAGAATAATAGAGGCTGTAGAAAATTCTATAGATTTACAAGTTCATGCAAAGCACTAAATCACAAGACAAGGATCTACTTCTACTTTCAACCACCGGAAGCCAATAGATCAATGAAAACAATATGAAAAATAAGAAGACAAATCAATGGCACATAACATAAGATGTATCTGGGGAAAGCCACTACTCAAAAACTTGCTATCTGTATTGCATATATCATAAATATGAGTGAATATACAAAGCTTGTTCTCATTAGAAAAATTATGCACAAGTATGCTCAACTCTCTCAGCTCACAAGCTAGCTCTTGGCCAACACTTAGCCAAATCTGCAGCTCTCCAAGCTCCTAATCTCTTGCGTAATTCCTAGGATGAATAGCCCATATTTAAAGGGAATTCATGCTGCTATGCAATCCAAACATAGGATCAATCTCTGATGCATGCGAGATATTTACACTCTAGTAAATAATACCACTAATAGTACATTATCCCTACACTCTAGTCTCAACTAGGTCTTTCTCTAAATTAACATGCATGAGTTTCTCATGAGGGAATATTCAGTTAACTAGAGTAGCACTAGTGGATGAATTAGTGCACCAACTGACTATTAGTCTTCTATTAGTTCCAAAGACATTTTAGAACTAATTTAGCCGAACTTAACTCAGTAAACTAAGTGATCTAATTTCCAACTCAATTTAAACTCATAATGGACCCCTAAAACTTAGGGAGAACATATACATGACTACGGAAAGACTTACAACTCGAAATTCCTACGATAATGAAGTTAATTAAGCTTAATTAATTATTTGCAAGTTGCTATGAGAATAGAATTTAATTTTAATTCTGATTTTGATTCAAGGACAAATTAAACTAGAATTTCTTGTTGCCATTTATCAACAGAGGCAGGGGAGAAAACATTACCAAAGAACAAGGCCTGATCTCCATTGCATACATTGTAATAGAAATGGACACGGTACCTCCATAAGCAAGCTCTCTTGGGATAGAATTAGGAAATAAAGGAATGAAGAGAAATGAGCATCACCATATCTAGGGAAAGGTGCACCAAAACCTTCTCATTATATTGTGGAACATTGGAATGTTGGAGTAATTGAAGACTTGTTTAATGCTTCACTTGCTTCATTAAAAGATTTATTGTTTCTTGATTCAAAAGCAACTTGTTACATGAATTTTCAAAGATATTTCTTTGAAGAATCTAGTGACCATGTAGACAGAGAAATCTACATTTAATACAAGTCAAAACTCAAGCCATCTGAGCTTTACACTATAGGGCTCAAATTACTTGGTCTCCCTCACTTTCTTCTACATGGTATTCTAAACCTTCTAGAGTTGCAGAGCAACTTGTTGTCCTTGGTTCACATCCACCATCAAGGACACTCCATTCACATGTTTTATGACAAGGTTGAGGTGACAAAAGCATCATACAACTCACTTGTCATGTCTAGGACATAAGTAGAAAGACTCTTGAAGCTGTAAGGAACCTCTAGTCGTGCAAAAAATTTTGCATACAATTCTCAATTTGATGAAGGTACACTAACATATAGTATCTTATGGCATGCTAGATTTGGAAATTTGAACTATGACAATTTTTGTATATTGAAGAGAAATGGTGCTACTAGTTTTCCAACCATTCCTAGGAAGCCTAAGCAATGTGATGCTTGTATCTTACGAAAACACAACAAGAATTATTTTCATGATTTTCCTTCCAAAGAACAAAGAAATCTTGAAATGGTACATTATGGCTTGTGTGGCTCTATGCATATTCCTTATGTAGATGAAAATAAATATAATATCACTTTTATTGATGAATACATTAGAATGTGTTCGACATATCTATTGAAGAACGAATTTGAAGCTTTTAAAACTTTCAACAAATTTCATGCATGGATTGAAAATAATACACATTCTCATATTGTCTCTATTAATATTGATAATTGAAAAAAAATATACTTCAAATGAATTTGAAAATTTTATACGTTAGCATGAGATCTAGCTTCAAACAATTGTGCCTTATATTCCTCTAAAAAAAGATGTAGATGAAATAATTAATAGAATAATCTTAAATATGGTACGTTCAATGATGTTTTTCAAAAATGTAAAGCTCATTCTCTAGGATGGTGAAGTCTTTGTGTAGAGTATATTAAGAATAATTGTCCATCTCATGCTCTAAAAGAAAAAACGCACCCTATGAAATGTGGTATAGCCACATTCCTTTAGTGAGGCATCTTAGGGTTTTTTGTTCCAACTGTTATGCTTTAATACCTAATGGGTAGAAAAACAAACATGTTGAAAGGAGTAAAAAATCTATATTCTCTAGGTACTCTGATACCTATAAAGCATATTGTCTCTATGATGAAGTAAATAATAAGTTTCTATTATCTAGAGATTTGATATTTCTTGAATATTCCAGGAGTGACAATGTTATTGAGTGGTAGCTTGATCACTTGGAAAGATTTAGGAATGAAAAATATTCTTAGGAATTTGATAATGAGATTCCAAACCATGAAAGGGTAATACCTTTCCTAGATAAATATGTGTAATCTCGATCTGAAGCACTCTTTCCCCCTCATGAAGCTCCAACCACTAATCAAGAGGACACTTTGATTGATGTGACTGAGAGAAATGGAAGACTAACTCTTGATTCAACCTCATCTTATTTAACTGAACAGTCTAGGCCATCTCAGAAAGGTCCTCCAAAATGGCTCTCCAAGAAACTTGAATGTGTTCATTCTGATGAGGTTGAAAAGATAGAAACTAGAAGCTCTACTAGACATAATGGAGGTGATGTAGATAATTTTGATTCAATTGTTCATATGGGTGTTTCTTATGGTTGTGACATAAATTTGTCTACAAATTTCGAACCAACTTCCTTCAAGTAAGTTTCTTCTCATGATTAATGTAAAGAAGAAATACGTAGAGAGTATGATGCTCTATTAGAGAATGGATCCTGGAATATGGTGGGCCCTCCATTAGGAACCAAGTCAATTGGCTATAAGTGGGTCTTCAAGAACAAGTATAAAGATGGCTCACTTGACAAGCATAAATCTACGTTCATGGAAAGAGGTTTTTCACAGAAGGAAGGGGTTGATTATGAGGAGAATATTTACCCCACAACAAAATGGGATTCCATTCAGACTCTCTTTTCCTTGGCAACTCATAATGGTTGGAAATTCCATCAAATGGATGTAAAAAATGCTTTCTTGAATGGAGATTTGAAATAGAATGTTTTGATTTCTCAACCATAAGGGTTTGTTGTCAAGGGACAAGAGCACAAAGTTTGGAATCTTGTAAAATCCTTGTATGGCCTCAAGCAAGCATCGGGAGCTCGATATGAGGGATTGACCCAGCATATTCTGAAACTAAATTTCAAACACTGTGATCTTATTGATGCAGCTTTGTTCTTCAAGAAAGTTGGAAAAATAGTTGTATATCTTGTGGTGCATGTAGATGATCCACTAATGAATAGGAACAATGAAAGTTATATTGTATCCATAAATAAAGAACTGAGGAAATTTTTAGAAGTGACTAATTTGGGATATGTTCACTGCTATTTGGGTATTGAGGTAACCCAACATCCAAAATTTATATTCCTCTCTTAAAATAAGTACATTGGAGATGTGTTGAAATTTTTTGGCATGGTTGAGGGCAATCATTTGACTAGTCCAATGGAACAAAAGTTAAAGCTCACATCCATAGAAGGAAATGTATTTGAGGATGCAACAAAGTACGAAAAGGTCATAGGAATTCTTAACTACCTAACAACTACCAGGCTAAACATTGAAATTTGTTATTGGAATCATCTCTACATATATGCAAAATCCTTATGAGGCTAATTGGTCTGCTACAAAAAGATTTCTAGGGTACTTCAAGGGAACTTAAGACGTTGGACTCAAATATACATAAGTGGATGGATTCAACTTGATTAGAGACTTCGATTCAATTTTTGATGGAGATAAATAAAATGCAGTATCTACTTTAGGTTATGTTATGGGTATTGGATTAGGAGTTGTCTTCTAGAGGCCACAAAAACTTTCAGTTCCAATAGATTTCACAATAGAGTCAAAATATGTGGCAGTTGTAGAAGAAATGAAGGAAATTGTGTGGCTCGGGAATATTCTTGAAGATTTGCAAGAGAAACAAGAGCATTCTAGTCCTCTTTTGATTGACAATACTTTTGCAATAAAAAATTCCAAGAACTGAAAGCTCCATGATCAAGCCAAGCATATCAATACAAAGTATCATTTTATTTGACATTATGTCGAGGCAAAAACTATTGACTTGTGCCATTGTTCCACAAACTTAAAAATTGTAAACATTTTCACCAAATCGCATGCAAGAGAAATGTTTGAAAGATTCATAATGATGCTTGGACTCAACAACATCCCTTCAGATTAAGGAGGGAATCTTGACACCTGATCTTTGGGATTGGGAAAATTGTAAATAATGTAAATAAGAGAAGATATAAGACAAAGAGACAATAGAATACAAATTAGAATAGTCTCCCTCTCCTTATATATATTATTGATCTTTCTTAATGAAATTCATTCATTCATGGGGTTATCAATACCTAACCTGACATTTAGAATTTATGAGTTACTTGAAACCCTAGGTTTATGCATTATTTTATCCCTAATTTATGATTTTTATAACCTATTCAAGGGGCTAAAAGATATTGATATTATAACTTTTTTATTTCTATGGCCATTACTAATTTCTAGATTTGAAGTATTTAGCCATTGTTTTGCATGAGACTATCACTTTAAAATCCCATTGAAAAACCTTACTAGAATTTTCTTTGAGTGACCATATTATCTATAACTTACTTTATATATTTCATTGGTGGTGAATTGAGTGGCTACTTAAGTGACCATAAACTTGATTATGTATTGACTTAGTAACACTAAGTACTACTTGGGAAGTCTCCTTTTTGTTGGAATTGTTCTTCACTAAAATGAGGGATGTTGTTTCGAAGGAGACAATTCAAACACCTCTAATGTTTCATTAGTTTGAGCACCTTATAAAGGCTTTATAAGAGTGTGCTACATTTTATGATAAAAGTCCATTCTCATTGAAACCTATGAAACTATTAGTTGTGAAAAGAGGTATTTTCTACAACAAAGGGAGGTATACTTGTTTTTGTGCTTAGCATAGAATTGACATGTGACATTTAAAAGATTACACTAACAAGTGCGTTTGAAATGTAGTATGAGGCAGATGCGTAATTCTTTCCAAGCTTAACATGGAGTTGGCACATGACATTTAATATTTCACTTGGTGAAACTTATTTCTTGAAAAGAAGGCATCATTTTGCATTCAAAAATTAATTTAAAAGAAATAATTAAGAAAACTCCATACATTTAATAAAAAAAAAACGGTCCTACAACAAACCCTAATGGCCAGGTGACCATGAGGTAGATGGTGGAAAGAAACCAAGACAAAAAACAAAGAAGAAAACCGAGAGTAACAACAAAAGACAAGCGTTGAAACCAAGAGTAACAACAATGATGGAAGATGTTAGGAGGGGAGAGATCCCCTCCTACCGAGATGCAGTGACAGGCGAAGGAAAAAATAGTCATCCGACAGCAAGAAAGCAAAACGTAGGCCCTGTCCTAGGGGCGACTCGGTAGGCAAGCAGAAGAGGCAAATGTCTGCCATGTGCGGAGGAGAAAACATAGTTTGTAATCTCGTCAAACAAAGTGGAAAGGTACAAAAGCTACATGAAAGATCACGCCATGATCTGTAAGTTCATTGGAGTCTAGCCATCAGAGAAAGACCACACCAGATGGATTCTGCAAAAATGGCAGCCCCTAGGACACATCGAGCTGAAGCTGGGAGAAAAAGGGTTCTTTACGATAATCTTCTCAAACTTGCAAGACAAAGAAAGGGTTTTTGAAAATGGTCCTTACTTATATTATAATCATGGTTTATTCATGAGATATTGGGAAGAATGCTATAACCCCGATAAGGAAAAATTTTTAGCAGCACCGGTATGGGTTAGATTATTTGGTTTACCAATGGACTTCTGGGACCCGAAAATTCTGGAAGGGATAGGAAACACGATAGGGATTTTTGTAAAAATAGCGGAAACTATGAAGAAAGGAAGGTATGCTTCATATGATAGGATATGTGTATACATGAATATCACTAACCCGCTTCCTGATATAGTGGAGTTAGAGTACCACAAAGAGATATGGTAGCAAACCCTGGACTATGAACATATACCCTTTAGATGCCAAAGATGTCATGAATATGGACACCTGGTTAAAGAGTGCCCACTAATAGTGGAAGAAGAGGAGAGAAAAAGTAAGCAGCAGAAAAAAAAAACAAACAGACCAGGAGGGGTTCCAGGAGGTGAAGAGTAGAAGAAGACCAACAAAAGAAAACTCTAATGAAGGAAAAAAGGAACAACAAACACACCTAGGCAAATAAAACAACTTTGAAATCCTCCAAGAAGAGGGGGACAATGAGGATCAAACTATGGAATACCAGGAAGACAAAGAAAAAGAAAGTAGCTCAAGTAGTGAAAGGACCCATACCAAGAGAAAAGCACAAAGTGACATCTCAGAAAAAGAAAAAGAACAGGAAGAACAGACATAAAGTATGGTGATAGAAATGGAGCTAAATAGGGGGAAAGACCTAAGCATAGAAGAAGAAGTCCTGAGAAATTTATTAAATGAATGGAGAAACTTGGATGAGCGATTTATCCCTGAGGAGAAAAAAAGACTCTATGTGGAAACATTTCAGCAATATCAAGCCAAACAGCGAAAAGGCAAATCATAGATGGAAGAGAATCAAGAGAGTCAAAAGGAAAGTCGACCAGACTAGCAAGGAAAATTAAAAGGAGGAAAAAAACGAGGCAAAAAAAATATTAAGGATTCAATCAAGCTCATGGGGGAAATTCTAGTAAACACAGGGCGAGTTGTTCCACTCTTTGCAGTGTTCCAAAACCTCAATCAAACCCCCCAATGATTAGTATATCCTAGAATATAAGAGGTCTGAATAGTAAAGGGAAGTTGAGGCACCTTGTGGAATGGTTGAGAAAAGACAAACCCTAGATAATGATGATCCAGGAAACTAAAATTTGTGGCCATAAGATGGAGGAAATCCTAAATAAAATTAAACCTAAATATGAGCAAGTAACCCTAGATGCTAAAGGAAGTGCAGGAGGGACTGCAGTCCTATGGAACCCAGCAGAAGTCATAACAGACTGGTGGATAGGAATGCCCAGAATCCTTACAGGAAAATTTAGACTCATAGGGCAAATCAAATGGTTTCTAGTTTCAGTAGTCTATGGGCCCCACACCCTAGTAGATCGAGGTAGCTTCCTCACTCATATGCAAAATCTTGGGAATATGAATAAGGAATAGATGTGGATCATTGTAGGAGATTCCAATATGACAACTTCCGAAGAAGAGAAGAAAGGAGGAATTCAACGAGAGGATCCGGAGATGTAGAGATTTAGAGAGTTGCAAACGGAATTAAGAATGGTGGACATTCCAATGCTAAATGGAAAATTTACTTGGAATAACAGAAGAGGAGGGAACATACAAATAACACCAAGGTTGGACAGATTCCTAGCTTCTGAACAACTCATAGGAAAGGATATCTTCTATGAAGCTTCCATTCTTCCGTTTATAGGGTCAGACCACTGGCCTATTAAATTAGAGATTACAATGAATCTTTAGAACAAAAACATGTCATTCTGGTAGGAGGCCTTCTGGCTAAGAGATCCAACTTTCATAGACAAAATGAAAACTTGGTGGCAAGAGCATAAAAATGGCATGGAAGGTAGAAACAAAATGCATACGTTCCAAATTAGACTAAACGACCTAAAAGGAAAAATAAAGAAATGGAACAAAGAGGAATTTGGTAACATTCACAAAGAGAAAGAAATACTACAAGCAAGAATGAACAAAATCCAACAACAAATCATAGAGGGAGGAAGAAGTGAGGAATTGGTAGAGGAGGAAGGGAGGGTGATTACCCAAATCAAGGCAAGAAGAAAGCAAGAAGAAATTGTATGGAAACAAAAATCAAAGGTTCAATGGCTGAAAGAAGGAGAGAAAAATACAAAATTCTTCCACAAAGCAATGTTGAGTCATAGATAGCATAATAGAATCTTTTCACTCAAAAACAGTCAAGGGAATAGGATACTTCAACAAAAAGAAATGGAGCAATTACTAGTAGACCACTTCAAAGGGATCCTGACTGAACCTAATATACGAAGGGAGGAGGAAATAACCAATGTCTGCCAATATATCCCTAAATAAGTGACAAGATATCAAAATCTGGCGTACTTAGGGTGATCACAAAAGAAGAAGTGGAGGAAGTAGTAAAAAAAATGGCAAAGAACAAGGCCCCTGGGCCAAACAGATTCACTATATAATTCTACCAAGCCTCTTAGAGCTTCATGAGCTAGGACCTCGTGGAACTAATGGAAGAATCAAGATGCATGAAGTGAATGCACCCGGTCCTTAACGCTACTTTCCTTGTTGTGATTCCGAAAATGGAGAACTTAGAAGAACCCCAGGGCTTCAGACCGATAGCTCTATGTAATGTAATATAAAAAATATTGGCTACAATAATGGGAAACACAATAAAATCAATCCTGCCTGACCTCATAGCTTAGGAGAAAACTGGATTTGTTAAAGGAAGACAAATAATAGATGGCATAGTAATTTCTCAAGAGGTAATACACTCACTAAAAGATTCCAAAAACAAATGTATGTTGATAAAATTGGATCTAGAGAAGGCTTAAGATCACCTCAGTTGGGAATACTTGGGGGTATCCTAAAGGCTTATGGCTTTGACGAGAGATGGGTGGAGTGGATAATGTCAATGGTTAATACCCGGTGATGTCAGTCCTGCTAAATGGATCCCCAATGGAAGCTTTTAACCCTACGAGAGGTCTCAGACAGGGAGATCCCCTCTCCCCGTTCCTATTCATTCTAGCAACAAAAGGTCTGGGTCGGTTGGGGAAAGCGTGTCTAACCAATGAATAAATAAAGGGATTGCGCATATGGGGTAACAAAATTCCTATAACACATCATCAATTTGTATATGATATCATGCTCTACGGACAAGCTACTCTCAAGGATGCCCAATATATTCTAAAAATTATCTTAGAGTTTATGCATGCCTCAGGGACAAAGATTAACAATGAGAAATCAGAAATCTTCTTCTTTAATACCCAGGTAGCATCCCAAAGATTTCTGGCAAGAACAATGAGATTCTGAATAGGATGTTTTCCAGCTAAGTATCTCGGCATCATGCTTAATGAACATCAGTATAGAATAGAAAATTGGGGACCTCTTATAGGCATGATACAAAAGAAGATAGATAATTAGACATTTCGAACTCTGAATACCCCTAGCCCAATAATATTATTAAAAAAAATCTTGCAATCCATCCCAATTTATCAGATGTCTAGCCAACCCGTCCCTAAATCTATCTGTAAAACATTGGTAGCTATGTTTAAGAAATTTTTATGGCAAGGAACAAGTAAAACTCGAAAATGAGCATTGCTCTCCTGCGAATGGCTCAATAAACCTATCAAAGATGGAGGATTAGGTCTATGGGACCCTTACACCCTCAACCAAGTGATGGGAGAAAAACTGTGGTGGTGGTGGATACAAGGAGGGCAGGACCTCTGGAAGAAAATATGGGAGAAAAAATATGAGGCAGCAGAGATGCCAGAAGATAGGATGAGAAGTCAAACAGAGAAAAATGGATTAGTAATATGGAACTTAACTAGAACCAATAAATATCTAATAAGAGATTACAACTTTTGGGAAGTAAGAGAGGGGGACACCACTAAGTTTTCGGAGGAATCCTGGCAACAGAGAGAAAAGCTTCTGCACAAAGAAACACTCCAAGAAATCCATGAATTTACCTCTCGAACAGAAGGTGAATTGCTCAGAAATCTCTGGAAGCCAAGTATAGAGGAATACTGTCGAAATTGGAAGCAAAATGGATGACTGGATAGCAGCCCCAGAGATAGCGAGCTGGAAAACTTACAACAAAGAAATGGCATCCAGGAAAGTTGTGGTTAAAATAGGGAAGGACATACTATGATGGGGAACTCAAATCGAAGGAATGTTCTTTATAGCAGAAGGTTATCATTTAACGGCAGGGCACAATCGACTGACAAAAGAAAAAAAATGGAAAAACATCTAGAAAATTAAGACTTGGCCTAAAGTAGCTTTCTTTTTCTGGATTGTATATCATGGTCATGCACTAACCTAGGATCAAATATGGAAGAAAGGTAGGTAGGGACCCTCACGATGTGCATTATGCCAGGAACAGGAGGAGACAATGGAGCACCTAACCAACAACCGCATCATCAGCTACAACCTGTGGAGAAATCGCCAACAAATGTTTGAAAATAGTCAGAGAAACTACAATAATATAAAAAACACTCTAGAAAATTGGCCAATAAAACCTTACCAGAACCGGATCCTAAACTGATCGTTGATGTTGTCCATAGGTTTTATGCTTTGGAATATCTATAAGGAAAGAAACATAGTGATATTCAACAAAGATAGGAGAAACTGGGTTGAAATATGGAATCAAACCACACAAAATATCAGAGAAACTATTTTAGCATAATGGTGGAATGACGAAGACTGGAAAATCAATACAACAGAGAAGATAATATTGCAACACCTACAATTAAAGCAGAGCATGACAGACAGAACAAAAAGAAAACATCAAACTAGAGAGGTCAAGGACATTAACACTTACAAGCATCCACCCAAGGCTTTGTCGAGCTAAATTTTGACAGGGTAGCAAAAGGTAATCCGGGTGTAGCAGGAATAGGGGGATTATTCAGGAACAATGGAGGAACCACCCTGAGAATTTACGTGATGGATTGTGGAGAAGCAATGAAGAATGAAGCTGAGTTACACGCATTGAAATGTGGACTTGAAATTGCCATCCGGGAGAAGTATCAGAATCTTCATATTGAAGGAGATTCAAAACTGGTTGTCAGCATGGTAAAATGACTACAAAATGATATACCGGCAGAAAACATCAGCTGGAGTTGGAGAATAGCATGGTTGACCAGTGAAATAAGAAATTGATAAACAGAGTAGATTATATTCTCCCTACATATGTAAAGAGAAAAGGAAATGGACTGACAGACTAGACAGATAATTGGGGGAGTCAAAACAATGGAAGGTCGATGGATCTTGGAGGGACAGAGCTCCCTCACCCAGAGGAGAAGGTGTAGCTACAGAAACTCCTTGCAGCCGATAGTGATGGCAATAGAGACCTAGAAAACCAAGGTGGGAGGCGATGAAATGTACAGGAAAAGGAAAGAAGTGGTAGAAACGGGGAAAGGACACAACAAGCGATGATAGAAAGGACACACGAGTGAAATGAAAGGATTAAATGGCAAATGGGGTAGCTGATGGAGCAGGGCAGGGATGGATCGCATCCCGAGATGCTAGCAGAGGGGAAATCAAGGAATGTGATGGTTGAGGGCAGGAGTGAGGCCGGGAAGAGGGTCAGAGAAGGAACAACAAGTGGTAGCAAAAGGGCAGGTAGTACACGGAAAGAGCAGTCGGGAGAACGTAGGGAATGATGTGGAGTAAAGGTGGACATAACGGTCGAGGCACATCCCGAGATGAGGACTCCGAAAAGAGTGCTGGTAAAGGAATAGGATAGGTGGAGGTAAGAAGGGATAGAAGGAAAGGAATAAAAAAAATAATAGCCATTTTTAAGTCGATTGTGTTTTTACCGAAATCATCCAATGTTGTAATAAACTTCCCTCTAGTCACTCAAATTTTGTTATACAAAAACAAAACCGTAATTTTGATTTCTTTTTGTCAGTTTAAATTAAGGAATTCATGGTAAAATTCTACTCATACCTAGATTTATTATTAGATTCTGAATAGACTTGTGACTAAAATAGTGGTTTTTACTATAAAGCTAAATTGCTTCTCAACACATTAATGCATATTTGTAAAATAGAAATTTTTAAATGTTGTGAGTGTTTAAAAAAATCAATTTTTCAAAAATTTAAAAATTAATATTTTTTTATTTTATTTATTTACTTACTATAATGAATTTTATAATTTTTTCATAAGCCATTTGGCCCTATATTATGTGCCTCTAATATTAATCTTTCTTATTCCTTGTAATAATTGAATAAAATTAATTCATAAAAATTATAAAATGTGAAAAATGATTTAAATAATCATTATAAATGGTTAATTCAAAATTTGATATTGTGAAAATTTTATTAAAACAATAAATATAGAATATTTTTTAGATAAAATAAAGTACTCTCATCAATATGATTTTGAGGTGTGTTTTGGGATAGGATATGGCTTTGTGGTCAATGTTTAACAATTTGGGTTTCAAGTTCAAGTCATAGGTGCTTCTCCTTGGAGCTATGTTTGGTTTGGTTTTGTGTTAGGAACAATGGTATGGGATTGTAGCTGGTTGAATATCTTTATCAGCCCCTTCAAAGGAACCAAATTTAGGCCCTGGTATGGAATTCATACAATGATTTTGACTCTATCCCCATCATCAAGTAACATGATAATAAGTTATCGAAGGAGGAAGCCTTTCGTCATATTAGACTCCTTGATCCACCACTTTCGAATTAATAGCTCTCCTTTGATGGATGGGACAATCAAATTTACCTCCCCTTATTTTATTTCATTCAGTAATAAAATTAGCGTAAGGGAATTGAGTGGATTGCCTAGATGTAAGCCATGGTTTCTTATTTTATTCGTTGAATAAATACATAAAACAACTAAATCATTGTTCTTATAAGGCTTCTAATTTCACCCTTAACATTGATGGTATTTAGTTATAAATACACAATTATTTGAGAGGTAGGATCTTTTTTTTGTATTATTTGAATTGTATCAAGAGATATTATGACTGACAATTAGCCTTAAGTTTTAGATCAATTTGTCAAGCCTCGTCGTTAAAGAACTGATTTTATTGATAAGATACGAGTTCAATTCTCTCAATACTCTCGAGGTCAGGCTTTGTTGTTGAGCTAGCTAGAAGTGACATCTTTAGTTGGATCTAGTTGAGTCAAGAGATTGATTCTACAATCCAATATGAAGGTGACGTGTAATTCCATCCATGATTAATGTGGAATTGACAGGTGTCCTTGTAAAATAAAAATAAAACATTCTTTAAATTAAAAAAAAAATGTCTGCTATAATTAAAATAAAAAATAAATATACATATTTGGTTAGTTTTACTTAAAAGTATTATAAAACATAGTCTTACTCTAACCGTGTTTTATTTTATTGGTTGTTCATATTACAACCCAATACAAAGGATATATGGTAAAAATATTTCACTCACACTATTAGTTATAAATAAAATATTTCCATGTACATATGAAATAAGTTATTTTTATATCAACTTTTCATTTTTTTTAAGGTTATTAAAACCAAAAGAAAACAAAGTTCATATTATTTATATTTTCATATTTCAATTGGATACGTAAATAAACCATTTTAATATACATTTTAACTAATTTACTTTAATATCAAATTTAGAAACACACACACACACACACACACACACATAAACGACAATAAAAAATTCAATACGCAAAGAGAAGAAGTAATTGGAAGTAATATTGAAGTGTTTTTAAATATATTAATAGAAAAAAGGCTTTCATTTAGATAATGTAATCCATAAATAAAATATGTCAATGCTCATGTTAACTAATTTAATTCAATGCTAATAATTTACATATTATATATGGTTTAAAATAATAATAATAATGTCCATGGGGTTTTGGATAGAGGGTGATTAGGTGTCTTGTTAAGGCACTCCTTGATGTGAAGTCACTGGTTCAATTCCTCGTCCCCATCAGGATGATATATTGGACATGATGAAGATGTAGTCCTGCCATGCTTACAAAATAATAATAATAATAATAATAATGATGATGATGATGATGATGATGCCATCTATATAATATATAAAGTATTTGAAAAAAAAAATATTATTGTTATGGAATTTCAAGTATCATTATTTTACATTTTGACCCTTTTATTAAAGGTTAATTTTGAATAGAGAAAATATTTGTCACAATTGCATGTTTAAACTATTTTATTCCATGTTTGCCAGGGGTTCGAATTCATTTATGCATTCAAAAATATATATATATATATATATATATATATATATATATATATATTGTTGGCATAACCATCATCTATCAAGTTCCTACAGGGATGCAAACTCTGTAGGTTCAATCTTTTTAAGCTTTGCACTATAAAATGAGTTTGCACCTCAAGATATTTGATCTCTCTCGACTCTTAGTAGATTTGTGGTTAAGATGGATTTATATTGGTTGGTATAAATAGTCTATGGATGTAGTGATTATTGAAATTCTAAGTCCGTGAAGCACAAAAAAAATCATGAGCAAAAATCCATTTCGGAAAGATGTTGTTGTTTATTAGGGGAATTTTGATGTCTAAAATGTGGCTCTTAAGGAAAATAATAAATTAATGGTTAAAATAATAAAATAAGAATTATGAATTTTTAAAGAAAAAGAAAAGAAACTACTTTTTTGAAGTGTATTCTCAACTTATCTCCTTGTAGGTTTACTCAAATGTCAAGTGTAGATACACATTGGATGCATAATTAAATTCCACATCTAGCGAGTACCCACTATTCATACTTTTTAGTAGACCAACATAAAAAATAATGAAAATACATTTAAAAACATATTGAATACACCTTTTTCATATATTTTCATTTTTTTCGATATGAGTCTTGAACATGTTTTTTTCATATATATTCATTTTTTCTTTATGCGAGCCTTAAACATGATTTATTCATGTATTTTCATTTTTTATATTCGGGTGTACTGGGAATCATGTAGAATGGGTACTCATTGGATACAAGAATGTGAGGTATGGGAAACTATAAGAAAATTTGAAATGTGTCAAGAGGAAGATGGATGATATCAATATAAAATTAGGGGAGGGAATAAATATCCATAATATCATTGCCATGGATGAATTAACTTTGATTAAGAGAATTTAAAGCAAAAAAATGAGATTCAAAACCAGAAAAGGTTGGATCTTGATAATTTTTCAAACTACTTGGATATGATCCTTGTAGTATGAGTTCAACTAAATGATGGTTAGTTTTGATCATGACATCAGGGACAACAATAAAAAATTTCTATAGTCAATGGAATTTGAGCTCTCAACCCATTTTCTTGAAAAAATGGAAAGTTTATTTTGATGCTAGTCTAAGTACATTTATTTCATTCATATTTGGGTCAGGCTTCAAACTCTACCTTTGATTTAGTACTTGGATGATGTGTTCAAGGATATTGAGAATGAAATGGGACTTTTCTATGAAATAAAAGTTCATTTCAAGTGATATGATACATGGGATTAACCTACTTTCTTGTGGGAATAAATTTCTCAAATAATTTAGTAGAATCCATTTTTATCAACAAGAGGAACTATTTTTTTTTTAGAATTTTGGAATATGATATGATTCCCTTCAAGTGAAAATATTTTTACTCATAGGAAATTTAGCAAAGTAATTCCATCTCCATCTTAGAAGGAATATTTAGGTTCAAAAATGGCTTGGAACATAGGAGGTTCCATCTCAGTATACTTCACTTTGGACATAGAAGGAGATCACTAAAATAATATGGAATCACTGAACTTTAGCTTAGGTAGTAGAATCTTACGATATGGGTGCATATCAAAACTTAAACAAGCAAGGAATCAATTGTGTAGACACAGCTACAACTTCCCTCCCCCTTGCCCCTCTCCCCTTTCTAGTTGTAGATGCTATTCTTCCTATTTATTGGAATTCAATGCACCCCGAACCTACCCACCCCCTGCCCCACAAAACAACAAGCTGTCTAAAGCAAGGATTTCCTCCCTAGCCTAATAGGGAGCTTATCTCTTCATACCTCACCTCTTATCCTTCTTTAGGACTTAAATGGGTTCCCTCATAATTCCAACTCCCATAAGTATTTATTTTCCCTTTGTTCATTCAAAAAACAAGAGTTATGAGAGTGATTCCCAACCTTCTAAAGGCACAAAATATAATCTTGATTTTATGTCCTAGTTAGGGAAAATATAAGGATGAAAATTTATCTAGAAGTTTAGAAACTTGGTAAATCTTACTAGTCACTAATATTCAAACTATAAAATGTTTGATGATCTTTTTGTAAAAATATTCAAATTTCTAGTGGTTTTATATAGTCGTTTTTTTAAATTTTGGTGATTTGTAAGGTAAAATAGATTTATATTATAAAAATTTACTGAGTCACTTTTATAAATGAATGGAAATCAGTGAATCTTGTTTTTGGAAAAAACATGGAAAGTTATCCCACCCATGAATATTATCACCTAAAATTGTCCCTAGTCCTAGTGGACCCCAAAATTCCTAGGTGGTATTAAACAAGGTTTAGAGGCTTTATGAGATAGAGATTCAAATACTCCTAAAAGAGAAAGGAAAATTATCTTTTACTTGCTAAAATATAGGTGAATTCAAAGGTGAATTCTAGAAAATAGTGTTCTTTATTAGGGAACCTTAGAGAAAATGTGATTGATGTGGTCTCCTTGTGATTTTTTATTTCTTTAAACCATTAAGGAATAACTAATTCAACCAAAAATGTGGTCATCATGAGATTTATTGAAACCGTAAACCAAACAATAATTTTCTTGCAAGAGACTATGCTAGATGATAAAGAAATAAAAAACTAATCCCTCCTCTTCAAAGGTTTTGGAATTTTATATTCTTGATGCCCAATGTAGATCCAAGGCCTTATCATACTATCGAAGCTCTTTATCCTTTAAAAATGCATGGGCCTTCTCAAAAAGCCTTCGAACCTCTTTTATTTCTAGAGACATATAAAAAAGAATTCAATTTCATTAACATTTAAGGTCCTCATGCAAACATAAAATGTTTTTGGAAAGCACTTTGAAAAATACTTGGTTCCACTCAAGCTTAATGTTGGAAGGGTGAAATTAAATTTCACCCTAGGTTCTTTAGAAAATTTGGGATCAATATCATATAGGGCCCCTTTAAAAATAATTCATCTCCAAATTAAAAATATTTTAGTTATTGAACATCCAACCTAAACAACTTATGCGAACATGGATGATATGAGAACCTAAGAGGATAGGTCACCAAATTCTTGGACCATTTCATGATTTCTAAATATTTACTAGATGAGAACCTATTAACGGGGAAAAATGTACCACCAACAGTAATGAGATCACCCCGAGGTGAAGTCCCAATTAGACCTCACATTGCTTGGCGTAAGAGTCCATTTGGTATGTGGGCCTGATCACAATCATGTTTGTTTCCTCTTGGCTTCCAAGTGAAGAGATGTTTTTTTTCTTTGTAACATCTAATTCTATTAACTGGAAATCAAAATATTTTTACATAAGTTGGCGGCTGCAAGGGAAGAAGCCCGCAAGCCTTTCACATTACAAAACTGCCCCATTACTGTAAAAACCAGGGAGAATCAAAGACATACAACCAAATATATTGGCTTTACAAGCAGACAGAGAGTGATGAACAAGAAGATAAACAGAGAAATAGAACTGGTAGCCCGGGTCCAAGAAACGAACAGACGTCGCGTCGATGAGAGACCCAAAAATAGAATTGATGCAGTCAAGCTGAGTCCTAGCAAAAATTCTTGGGCAATGCTCCCGTAGCATCCCCCGAAGAACCAAAAAAAGCAAACCACATCGCCAATTATTCATTTTTCTCAGCTTCCCCCTGTGTCTCCTCGGCCTCCAGACACGCGTCATCTTGACTGAGTAGCTCTTTGTGACCCAACACTTTTCCTTCTGGCACCTTGTCGGTGGTTCCTGCATCGGTTTCCACTTCGAATTGATCACAATCAACCAGGGGGGGGATTATGGGGGGCGAATTGACCTGGATAACCGGTTCAATTTTCCTTTTTATACCCATATAATTCTTGGTAGAGGAGCGCTCACTACTGTGAGAGGAATTGGGGTCAATGCAGGAGAGAGGGGCGACCTGGCTAACTTCTTCAGACATGATAATGGTAATCTGGGCGGAAATCAGAGGCCTATTCAGGTTGCTCTGGAATTTGAAATGGGTGGACTGAAAGGCACTGTTAGGAATCGGCTAGCGAGAAGGATTGCTGGTAGGGGGATCCTCAGGAGAGGAAGAAAGGTTAATGGTCGTGAGCACAAGGTTGGGCGGAGGACGAGCAGAGGGTCGCTTGCGGCTGCCAGGGTGATCACCAGAACGGGTTCGCTTCCCTGGACGCTTCATGTTACTCACAGACACAGAAAACCCAAAAGAACAGATCCTAAACCCAGAAGAATGGCTCAAATGAACCGTAGGCTCGAGAGAATAAACACAGGAGGCACAAGACTGAGAACCAGAGCAAATATAACTAATGTTGCAATGAATAAACCACTTACCCCAGGCCACTGAAGGAGTTCCTCTGTGCAGTACGCAGGTAGAATGGAGGTGTTGCAAATTCAAACCCGGACTGGCTCGAATCTCACCTCTGAAACCAGACGCATTCTCACCTTCGCATCCTATCTGAACAACAAACTGAGCATCAGAAACCTGAACCTAGGAAGTGGAGAAAACTACGGGGAGCTCCATGTAAATAACCCACAGAACGTAGCTTCGGGCCTCGGCCTGCATTAATGGCACCAGCCTGCTCCAGCCTACAGCCATAAAAAACATTCTTCCCACAATCGGAAGAGATCTGGGGCTCCATGCTGCGAAGCAGGTGGCAGTACCAGGGGCGTTTAATATGCATGAATGCCATTTATGGCTAGGACGACACTCGGATTCGGGAAAGTGAAGAGATGTTAGCATGAGGACAATTATGAAATACCCAAAGACTGAGGCTGAAATTAGCCCACAATTGATAAAATCACAAAAAAATGTATAAGAATATAATAACAAAAAAACAAAAATAAGTACATGTCAAAGAGGATCTAGTTAGATAAAACCATTTGAGATATATAAGAATGGAAAGTAATAGAGGTTAATTGAAAATAAGTTTACAGCTAGTTACAAGTGTTAGCATGGAATGAAAGAGAAAAGATTCAAGAAAACACATGAGAAATAGGATAAAAAATAGTTCATCAACATATAAGACATACGAAAGCACACACATACACACAATGGAAGTATTGGATAGCTAGTACAACCACCATGAAAGTTCATGGGAATGGATGGCAAAAGTGAAGAGCTTCTCATTGATAACGCTCCAACTTCAAGTACATGTATTGCAATTCCACTTAAATCCAATAGTGGAATGTAGGCTACTCATGTCATCTCTAATATAAGTCCCTAGCCTCACCACAACTCAACCTAAAATCATCCAAGAGCAAGAGTTCTCAAAGCTACGAAAGTGCTAACAATTATGCTAAAAGACTCAAGTGCTAAAATCCCCCCAGTGTTAGTGGCATGAGGATACATTTATGAAAATTGGTAGGTGACCCTTCACCTTCCCCATGACTCTTAAATTTCCTCATGAACCATTCAACTAGATCATTATTTTTAATGTTATTTTTAACATGAGTTTATATTTATCATTTCCATAATCATGAAAAAATATTATTTACAATATGGAAAAAAGAAAAATCATAAGGTGTCTAAGTGTGCTTTTATCAAAACCCTTATTGTATATGGAGAGACAAGATTGATGTTGGAAATTTTGAGCTTGTATGGATTGCTAAACAAGGATGGTTGCCATCTGTTTGTTGTGATGGAGGTCCACTTAGTTGCTATTGCAATGGTTTCCAAAGAAATTTATCCTGAGACTAGGTATAAATTGATACACTTGATAATATGGTTCCTTACATCAAGCTTTCTTAGAGAAGTTTTCAATACACTACCATGATCACTAAATTCATTTCACATCAACAATAATATGTACACTATTCAAGCTAATTATTATTGAAACCTACTCCTTTACAAGCTCCTCCCATGATTTTTGAACTTCCTCTTTCTTAGGAAGTGTATTACTCTCACCTTGATTAGAAATACCTTTGTCATAATATCTAAAATCTTAGTGGTTGCTCATAAGAATATCCCACGTGTCTCTAAAATTACTATTTGACCCTTTTCAAGGAATATTTGTTTTCTGATCTCAAATGGGGAAGATTATTTTCTTGTTGTGATGCAGTCCCAAAGTATTTAGGTGCATTGAAAAATGTTTTATCTCTTCCTTGATTGTAGCCACAATCATCAAACAAAAAATCACCCTCTACAAGAAGCTTCTTCGATATCTCAATAGTTGTAGATTGCATACAATAGTTTCAATGCCTTTATTATCCACTTCACATAGGAACTTATCAATGTAAGATGTAGCCCTCAAATGAGGAGTTTAACCATATCCAAGAGGTGAAATTGAAATGGTTAAGCATGGTGGAAAATTCTATGTATTTGTAAAAAAATATTATATGGGATTTTTTATACATTCTCTTTGGAATGCCTCACATAGTAAATCTTCACCTTTTATAGCATACATTGAGTAAAGCTATGACCCACTTAATCATATATATTTTCTTTGGAATAATGAGCTACAACATTAACAAAATCAATTTGAAAGAAAGTTGATGGACCATGTAAGAGAACTCCATGAGTAGGGGAAACCCCAAGTCTTGAATAAACATGTATTATGGGCTATTTTGCAACCTGCTATAACTTCTTGAGATTACATAGTCCTCCAATGTCTTCCCATGTTATGCTAGGGAACACTTTTTCCCAATCACCAAAACGTTTTCAAATTGTAGATATTATAGCCTCATCAAAAGATATAACTATAACATGAAGGTTGACAGTTTGATCAAGAGGAAGATTCCTTGTATGTAGCTGAAGAGTCTCAAAATTATCTTCCTCATTAGGTGTACTAATTACAATTTCAACATCAAAACACCTAGGTCTGTTTTTTGATGCTACCATAACCTTTCTCTCTAGATATCTTGATTTACTTTTGGTGCCATCCATAAGGCCTATCTACCTGTTGCAACTAGGGATGACAGTTCAACAAGAACCTATGCAAAATACATTCACTTTATTTAGCATATGTCCTATGAACCAGACCTTATTAGAGTGAGCTGAGAACCACATTCTTAAACAGTTGCATAGATTTAGATTGTCATGCTAGTTCCTAGAGGCTCATATAATAGTAATCCCTTAGGGCACCTTAACCCCATAATTCTTATTTCTCTTGAATAGAGAAGTGGCTATAAAAAGTTCCCTTGACCATTGCAATGATTTTTGATTGTCTACAATGGCTTCCTCTTCCTTCCAACCATCCCCCAAAACTTCCTCTATCACTACCATTTGGTAACACATAATAGATTTTTCTTCTCTATTGACTCGAGATATTTGAAATTAGGGTAAAGCATAAGGGTAAGTAAGTTTCATTTAAACAAAACAAATCCTCCTCTAATCCCCCCTACAAATTGTTGAAGGGAGTAATTCATAATGATTTCATGTTATGGTAAGGGTTGAATTAGTAATATATGATAGATTGGATAGCTTCAACCTTGGAGAAATGTTTGATTGATTAACGAACAAATGGAAATGGGATTTGGTTTTCTTAAAGAATAGGCTATCCAGAGATTAGAATCTCATTATGGGATATAGTAATTCATTTGCATTGATAGTGTGATGGATCATTATTGTTTTAGTGTGACTTTGACCAACCAATAAATTAATTTTCCTTATAACTTGATTGACAAAGGGAAGGTAAAATTGTACTTAAATACTCCACAACCAATAGTTATTATCATAGTGAATAAATCAGGGCTTGCAATGCTAGAGTACACAATGTGGAAACTTATAAGCATGTTCACTAATGAGTATCCTTCATGGTTTATAGGAGCCACATGCCACTGGGTGGGAAAACATGCACTCCAAGTTGCGATGAGAGTAGGATATTTCCGATGAGCTAAGGAGAATGTTATGCAATTTAAAAAAATATCAAAGCTTTATGAGGTAGTTTGTGATATAATGAGCTAGATCAAGATGTGATTGTTGAGGGGAGTTGTGATTAAGAAAGTAAAAATGTGACACATTTGGAGAAATAGGGACACTATGCAATTAGGAGGAGCATAGGTTGCAATAACATGAGGTAAATCATGATGAAGAGAGTGAAGATGCAATGCAAATATATAAGTTATGATACAATCATGATGAGAGAAAGAAGGATGTGATAGTTATGTAGCGTGGTCGCAATTAGGTGAGCTAGATCATGACATCATGAAGGAGGATGTGATTGTGATGAAGGGAAGACGTTTTTTTCATGAAACCAACTCATTCATTGAAATAGCACTCAAAGTGTTATGAAACCAGCTCACAACAAGATAGAAAAAATAGATTAACACCTTATAAATAAGCCTCTTCGAGGGGGAAACCTCCTTTACATTACACAAATGAACAATTCTTTGATGATACAAATGAAAAGATCTCCTTCCTATATATAGGAGTCTAAGGGGTCATAATATAATCAGAGCCGACATAACAATAATAATGTAAGGGCACAATAATAACAATAGTGGGCTTCTATGGGGCACAATAGTAACAATATGGGGACTACATGGGTAAAACAATATACTAAGGTGGTTGTACTAATAACAATAAGGGGTTACACTAGTAGTATAGGGGCCTAAAATGCCCCTCTCCTTCAAAAAGTGTTGTCCTTAACGCTTGAGTAGTTATTGATGCTTCTATATAAAATTCTTGTCCTCTCATGTGGAACCTTCCACTTGATGAGATACTCTGAAATTGATCGATTTCGTAGCTATTAGGTTCTTATTTCTGTGACTGCTCCAGGTTCCAATATGATTTTTCCTTCCTCTTCAAGTTCTGGCAATATTGTTTGAATTGGGATCTTCTGCAATTTTTGAATGAGTGGCCATAATTTTTTGTCCTCCTTCCATTCATCCCTTGCTTCATTTATCTAATATGGTTGGATAATAGAAATAGCACAAAAAAATGCTTCCAAATCCTCATCCTTTCTTGAGAGTGCATCTGCAACAAAATTTTGCTTCCCTCTTTTATAGATGATGTCAAAGTCATAACCCAACATATTTGTGATCCATTTTTTCTATTCTTCTAAAGATAATAGTTGTTCTAAAAAGTATTTAAGACTATCATGATCCATTTTTACCTTGAAGTGTCTTCCCATTCCATAAGGTCGCCATTTCTTAAGTGCATGTAGTATTGCCAACATTTCCTTCTTATAAATAGCTTGCTTGAGATGTAGTAGTAAAAATACCCAATCACCTACATCAAAACAAAATTCACTACGATGTTGATATACCTATTGTTTCATTCGATTCTGCACCAAAGTGGCAGTATTCTTTAAAAGTTGGAGAACTTGTTGTTGATGCTCGATGTGATCTTTCACTGCTTGAACCTTTTTCTTCTTGATATGTCCTTCTATCTTGAGAGTTTGAGGAGTGGTAATTTCTTCCAATTCTTTACAAGATATGGTCATATTCATTTCTTGATGCTCGATGTGATCTTTCACTTCTTGAACATCTTTTCTTCTTGATATGTCCTTCTATCTAAATAGTTTGAGGAGTGGTAATTCCAGCCAATGAATTATAAGATATGGTTGGATTCATTTCTTCTTTCTTGATGTGATCCTTCACTTCTTGAACCTTTTTCTTCTTGATATGTCCTTCTATATTGAGAGTTTGAGGAGTGTTAATTCTTGCCAATGCTTTACAAGATATGGTCAAATTCATTTCTTCTTTCTCTGGGGTTGGGTCCTGGTGTATATCCTCTTCTTTTGATGTTTCTTGATCCTTTTCTTGATCCTCTTCATACTCTATGTAAAATAATATATTCTCAGCACACTTATGACCTTTAGTGCATTTTCTATCACAATTGTAACAAAGCCCTTTTTCTCTTTTTTCTTCCAATTGTTGTTGTCTAACCCCTGTAGGTTGTGGAAGGCTAGGAGAAACAACTCTTCCATATTTATAGTTGTGAGGGGTAGAATTCCTTGTTGCCATAATTTTTCTTTCCACTTTGTAACAAAGCCCTTTTTCTCTTTTTTCTTCCAATTGTTGTGGTGTTGCTCTTTGTATTCTCATAACGTGCTATAATTTCCTCCATGAAAATTGACCACATAAAAAGTTGTTTACGAGAACAAAGCCCTTTATACCATAAAAATTGGTATTGTTCTAAATATGAAGATGCAATACATACCTTTTGTAATAGTGGTACACCATGTAGATCAAAATTTTTCTCCATCTATAGTATCCAATTTACCAGATCCTTGCCATCAAACTTCCTCATCTCGTTTTTTCTTGATTTTAGGAGCTTGATCTTGAAACAACTATAACTCTGTACTTTCGGATCTTTAAGTTCTGAAATTGCGACTTGAAGTAGCCCTCTATGTCCTCTTTTCAATGCCACCAGTTTGACCCAAATTGGATTCTCCAAGGAAGAGTTACGCCAAATCTCCCATGGTGACCTGATTATAGACCTTTTTAGAAGAGAAAAATTGTATGAAGTGCCACGTGTCACTGTTTTGAAATTCAGATCTAAAAAATACACACAGGAAACCACAGTCCGTCCTATTTCTATAACTTCTTACGAAATTTTAATCTGATGCTCAAAACAAAAGTAATGAGGATTTTTCCCAGGCACCTGTTTGGAATGTAATTCGGGAGTCTGCAAAAACACCAAATTCCTCAAATCATATCTCTATAAATATAGTGAAAAAGTCTCTGAAATTTGGACCCGAGGTTCAGAACGATTTTGGTCCAAATGGGTTTTTTTTTTAGACTCTGAAACGTCATAGACAAAACTTTATAGTGCAAGTTCCACGATGTCCTATTTATAGTAGCGAAACCCTAGAATCCAAAGCTCTGATACCAAATGTTATGAAACTAGCTCACAAAAAGATAGAAAAGATAGATGAACACCTTATAAATAAGCCTCTTCAAGGAGGCAACCTCCTTTAAATTACACAAATGAATAGTTCTTTGATGATACAAATGAAAATACCTCCTTTCTATATATAGGAGTCTAAGGGGTCATAATATAATCAGAGCCGACATAACAATAATAATGTAAGGGCACAATAATAACAATAGTGGGCTTCTATGGGGCACAAGAGTAACGATATGGTGACTACATGGGTACAACAATATAATAAGGTGGTTGTACTAATAATAATGAGGGGTTACACTAGTAGTATGGGGGCCTAACACAAAGAGATGTAACCTTGCTACAAAATGACCTACAAGACCTGCGGACAACACTTTTTTTCCATAAACCTTGCGGCCTCTGAAGACAAGCTCTTGTGCTTGTAACCTACATATTAATCTTCGAAGAAGCTAGGTTCCACCTGGGAATGATGGAAATTCCTATCTCTGGCATTCCATAGGTTGTTGGATCTCCACAAGGACACAAGTCACCAGAAAGAGGAAACTTCAACCCATGACTTAGATTTTCTCCCTCATTTATAGAAATTGTAGGTATAACATGTGCCTTCATATCAATGTTTTGTAGAAATGTCTCTATAGATCAGCTAGCTCTAATACCATGTAGAAATTATGCAAATTCTCTACAAATTTCGCTCTGAGACCTATGTAGGAAATCTAACTGTAGATTAACTCGATAATGCAATATACCAAAGAAAAATACAATAATATACTTCTAATATCAATTTGTGGAAGCTTAAATATCGAGCTGAATTAGGGTTGAACAATATAACCAAAAGAAGAATAAATCACAATACACATGAAAATACTTTGGGGAAAGCCTCAGCTAAAAACCCCACTATCTTTACTATCATACAAGGTGGACATACATAGAGATTATACAAAGCCTTAGCTCTCATAGCTAGCCAGCTCTCAGTACAATCCTCCTGGATGCTCACAGGAAATCAAATCTTCTCAAAAGCTTTCTCCTATGCCCTCGAAGCTCCTATTTCATTGCACAGTTCCTCTGGGGTGATCTCCTTCACCTAGTGGAACACTGCTCTCACACACTGCTCTAACACACTGCTAGAACTGCGCAATCCTCAAGGAACCTTACCTTGACTGCATGCATGAGTTTCCTTTATAGGAAAACACATGCAACTGATAGTACACTTTCCTTGACATTTAGCTCAACTGGGTCTTTCTTAGAATAGACATGCATGAGTTTCTGATGAGGGAATCTTCAGTTATCTGGAGTACACTAGTTGAGTGCATGCATGCATCAACTAACTGATAACTCACAATTAGTTCCTCAAACAGTTTTGAACTAATTTAACTAGACTTAACTCAATAAACTGATCTAACTAATTACAACTCAAATATAACTCAATATTATCTCCTTAATTAAGGAATATTCTCCTTAATTTTAAGGGACAACTCTTGCATGACTTCAGAGATACTTCTAAATTGAATTTCTCCAACTAATTAATCCATAATGAATTAATTAATTATTTCCAAGCAGCTGGTGAGACTAAATTCAATTTTAATTCACAATTTTAATTCAGGGATGAATTAAAATTGGAATATTCTTGTTGCCATATTTCAACACTCCCTCTCAACAAGAAAGGGATTATCTGCCACCCTGATCCTGCCTCTATGGAACTCGAATTTACACTTTGACAATGCCTTTGTCAAAATGTCAGCATCTTTGTCCTCTGTCGAAATATACTGCAACAACATGCTCCTCTTCACTACACAGTCCCTGAGATGATGATACCGGATGTCGACGTGCTTGGACCTATCATGAAATACTAGATTCTCAAAGAGTTTGATACAACTCTGATTATCACAATAGATCACAATTGGATCCATCCTCTGATCAAACAAAACAACTAGGATTTTTCGCATCCATATGGCCTCACATGGTTCCTGACTTGTAGCCATGTATTCTACCTCTCCCGAGCTGAGTGCAACTGACCTATGTTTCCTTCTGTACTAAGAAACTACTGCTGACCCAACGTTGAAAATCCCTCCTAATGTTCTCTTTTGATCTGATGGACTCCCTGCCCAATCTGCATCAGTGAAGCCCCATGGCTTCACTCCCTTTATCTGTCTATACCATAATCCATACTGAGATTTTCCTCTGAGGTATCTTAATACATGTTTTTCCGCCTTCCAAACCATCTTGGTAGACTAAACCATCGCTTGACTCAGTTGGTTCACCGCATAACATAAATCTAGTCATCTGTTCACTAAGTACATTAGTGAACCCACAAGTTGCGTGTACATAGTTGCCTCTACTACTTTTCCTGAAGTAGAATCCTCCTTCCTCTAGTTAACTTCTAGAGGAGTTAGCATGGGCTTGCACTTCTCCATGTGGAATCTCCTGAGTATCTCGTTGGCATACTTGCCCTGAGATACAAACAACTCCCCTTCCTTCTGGTACACTTCCATGCCAAGGAAGTAATGGATGAGAGCCATTTCTTTCATCTCAAATTATCTTGCAAGGTCCTCCTTAAAAGACATGATCAACTGCTCATCACCAGTCAATATGAGATCATCAACATAAAGAATGATGACCAACAGCTTACCTTTCACCACGATGCTATACAACTTTGCATTTGCTTCACTCTTTTTGAAGCCCAACCTGGTGGAGTAGTTGTCTATCCTGGTGTACCAAACATGAGGTGCTTGCTTCAACAAGTACAATGCTCTCTTGAGTCAGCACACATGCGACTCATGATCTAAGGTCTCAAAACCTTTTGGCTACTCTATATACACCTCTTCCTCAATCTTGCCATTGAGGAATGTAGTCTTCAAAACCATCTGATGGATCTTCCAACCCATCTATGCTGATAGTGCCAACATAGATCTAATAGATGAGTACCTTGAAAAAGGTGCAAAAGTCTCATCATGGTTAATCCCCTCGACCTATGAAAATCCATGGGAAACGAATCTTGCCTTATGCTTCTCCACACTACCATTAGCAACTTGCTTTACCTTGTAAAGCCAATGAAACTCACAACTGACTTGTTCTTTAGTCTTGGAACCACATCCCAAACACTGTTACAAACTGTGGAGTTATACTCCTCCACCATAGCATCAGCCCAAATCGACTGCTGCACTGCTTCCTTAAAGGAAGATGGCTTGGTCTCAACGCATTCCCTAGTAAGGGCCATGTATCCAGTGTACCTCTTAGGTGACCTCCTCTGTCTACGGTGAGAATATGGTGCTCCCAAATTCTCTCTCACATCATGCAACAATCTGTTAGCTTCTCTTGTGCGCTTCCGTCCATCTCTGGAAGACTCTGCTTGAGAAGATATCTGCACTCCTAGAACCTCTGCATGTGGCTGCTTCGCATCAGTTTGAGGCTCCTCCTATTTAGGAACTAATTGTTCCCCCACAACCTATAGTTGGAGCTCCCTCTCAAGGGAAACTCACATGGCCTTCTTCTCATCAAACTTGAGATCTTTGCAAACCACTATCCTTCGACTGGTAGGCAAGTATACTCGATAGTTCTGAGGTGTATCAATGTACCCCACAAGTATCCCCAACACTGTTGTCGGCTCAAGCTCCTTCTCTGCATCCTTTGTCACATGCAAATATACTGATGAGCCAAAGATCTTGAAGTGACCCACATCTAGTCTCTTACCGGAGAAAGCTTCCTCTAGTGTCTTCATCCCAAGTATGTGATGTGAGCTTCTATGCTGCAAATAGACTGTTTTTTTGTATGCCTCAATGCACAAGTGAAGTGCTAGGCCTTGGTCATGCAACATCGCCTTAGTTTCCCCTACAATGGTTCTATTCTTCCTCTCATCCACCCCATTCTGTTGTGGGTTATGAAGTTTTGTCAACTCCAGTTTAATTCCTTCTGCTACATAGAAGTCCTTAAACTCTTGAGAGACATATTCTCCACCGTTGTCACTTCTGAAGGCCTTGATCTTCTTCCCTGACTCTTTCTTGACCAAAGCTTTTAACTCACAAAAATTTGTAAAGGTTTGGTCCTTCTTCTACATGAAATAAATCCAGCATTTACGAGAAAAATCATCAGTGAAAATCACATAATACCTTTGCTTCATTGTGGATACTGTTGAGACTGCTCCACACACATTAGTATGAACTCACTCTAAGATAGCCTTTGCTCGATTGTCTCAATCATGAAAGGAACACTTGGTGTACTTTCCCAAGGTACAACCTTTGCATGTGTCAACTTGCTCAAGTTTACCTTTGGGAAGTCCTGCAGATATTTGTTACATTATCTTCAAAGCCCCATGATGCAAATGGCCCAACCACGTGTGCCACATCTCACAAATGTCTTTGCTTTGCACCAATTCTGCTTTCGTACTCAATGATGCACAATCATATACCTCTAGTTTATAGAGATTCTTCACCTGAATCCCTATCCTCTTGGTATGACCCGTGGCTATGTGTCTTAGGAATGCATTTCCTTTACTGAAGACAACAGCGTAGCCTTTGTCCCCCAACATCACGACTAATACCAAGTTCTTCTTCAGTCCAGGAACATATTTCACATCTGTCAAGGTGATAGGAGCTCCATGATCCCTCTAAAAAGCAATTGTGCCCACTCCTAAAACACCATACTTTCCGTCATCACCCATCTCTATGCGCATCTTGAGGTCTTTCTCCTCCAAGGTACTAAATAAACTTTTATCACCAATCATGTGGAATGAAGCTCCACTGTCAAGATATTGGACACAACCCATAATTGATGACACCATGCATGCGATGAGGGTAAAGTCCATTTCGAACTAAGAGGCTAATGCCTCAACTTTCGAGGATCCCTTCTTGGACTTCTTCGATGGGTAATTAATCGCATAATGTCCCATCTCAATTGAAGTATGACATGAATTCGATTTGCAGCTGCAACCCCGAACTTCAAACTTCAAATTCTCTTCTCTATATACTATTCACAACTTCAATAAACTAGGCTCCGATATCATGTACAATTTTCTCTATAGATCAGCTAGCTCTGATACCATGTAGAAATTCAACAAATTCTCTACAAATTTCGCTCTGAGACCTATGTAGAAAATATAACTGTAGATTAACCCAATAATGTAATATACCAAAGAAAAATACTATAATCTACTTCTACTATCAATTTATGGAAGCTTAAAGGTCGAGCTGAATCGGAGCTAAACAATATAACCAAAAGAAGAATAAATCACAATACACATGAAAATACTTTGGGGAAAGCCTTAGCTAAAAGCCCCACTGTCTATATTATCACACAAAGTGGAAATACATAGAGATTATACAAAGCCTTAGCTCTCATAGCTAGCCACCTCTCAGTACAATCCTCCTGGATGCTCACAAGAAATCAAAGCTTCTCACAAGCCTTCTCCTTTTCCCTCCCAGATCCTATTTCCTTGCGTAGTTCCTCTGGGATGATCTCCTTCACCTAGTGGAACACTTCTCCCACACACTTCTCTAACACACTATCAGAACTACGCAATCCTCAAGGAACCTTACCTTAACTGCATGCATGAGTTTCCTTTATAGGAAAACACATGCAACTAATAGTACACTATCTTTGACATTTAGCTTAACCAGGTCTTTCTCAGAATAGACATGCACGAGTTTCTGATGAGGGAATCTTCAGTTATCCGGAGTACAGTGGTTGAGTGCATGCATGCATCAACTAACTGATAACTCACAATTAGCTCCTCAGACAATTTGGAACTAATTTAACTGGAATTAACTCAGTAAACTGAGCTAACTAATTACAACTCAAATATAACTCAATCTTATCTCCTTAATTTTAAGGGATAACTCTTGCATGACTTCAGAAAGATTGTAACTTGAATTTATCCAACTAATTAATCCATAATAAATTAATTAACTACTTCCAAGTAGCTTATGAGACTAAATTTGATTTTAATTCACAATTTTAAGTCAACGACAAATTAAAATTGGAATATTCTTGGTTCCACATTTCAACATGTTTTTCATGGAAAGCACAATCTATTGACTTCAATGCAATGTGTGGTTCTAGATGGTAAAGATGAATATGTCATATAATCCGGAGTACACTGGTTGAGTTCATGCATGCATCAACTAACTGATAACTCACAATTGGTTCCTAAAACAGTTTGAAACTAATTTAACTGGACTTAACTCAATAAACTGAGGTAACTAATTACAACTCAAATATGACTCAATCTTATCTCCTTAATTAAGGGATAATCTCCTTAATTTTAAGGGATAACTCTTGCATGACTTCAGAAAGATTGTAACTTGAATCTATCCAACTAATCAATCCATAATAAATTAATTAACTATTTCCAAGTAGCTTATGAGACTAAATTTGATTTTAATTCACAATTTTAAGTCAGTGACAAATTAAAATTGGAATATTGTTGTTGCCACATTTCAACATGTTTTTCATGGAAAGCACAATCTGTTGACTTCAATACAATGTGTGGTTCTAGATGGTAGAGATGAATATGTCATATAATCAAAACTCAGGAGAAATTTTCAAATAAAATTTGTTGAGGCAAATAAACTTTATTTTCATTTATAGGCATTGACTGCCTTGTACCTTCATTCATTGGCCTATCAATCCCTGGAGCATTGTATTTCTTAAACACCCTTGCATGATTCAATAATATAAGTCCACGATAGTAATTCCACATCAAATTAAATAGTTCCATTGGGAGGCATGGTAGATAGAATGCTAGAAGAACCATAAGCTAATTATGGAGGAAGTGTGAAAGGTGTGTTCTCCTTTCACATGGTAGCAATGCTCTATTATCATATTTTGATAACTTGGCCCCTTTTTGGTATGTGAGTGGAGAGGAAACTACCATATATTTGATATGATGCAAAGAACCTAGTATTTACATGACATATTATTCCTCAAAACAAGGTATACAGTGCCCACATCCTTGCATCAAGATTATTTTAAACATTAGTAAAAAAAAACTAAAACAAGAAACCTTCCAAGGGTGCATGATTGCCATATTTAGTAAACTCTATATCAAGCAAATTGGGCTATGGTATTGGAGTTATTGTTTGAGAAATTTGTGACAAATATTATTTCTAGGATTGCATTCAATGATGGTTAAGCTGATTAAAGAGGATTTAACTAAGAAACACAATAGAGAAAACCATGAAATCTTGTAGAAGAAGGGGGACTCAAAATTTTGAATGTCCAAGGTAAAAAAAATTAGGGGTATTGTAGAGGCTACAAAAATTGTTGAACCACTAGTAGAATAAAACATTTACACCTTTATCCCTTCCAACGATAGAGTGTTACAAGTTATGTGATGAAGTATTGAATATATACTATGGGTACCTCTTTGAGCTACCCAACCATTTGCATATGTGACATCCATCTATCTCACAATTAGGCCTTGTTAATATTTACGTACCAAAACAAGAGTTCGCACGTGCAAGTATTCAACAATGACATAGATAACATGACAAAGGCTTTATTATATCACAATTTAAAGTTTTTTTTTGGTGTTTCTCCACTGCTAGCAAGCATCCATAGCCCCGATTGGTCCTGATATTGGGGGGGTGAGGCCTCAAGATCTAAAAATTGAAATTCCAGAAGAAAATATGAGAGCACACATTAAACAAAACCACCAAGAAACTTTTTATTAAAATAGAGAATAACTGTAAAGGCTACATTGTGGTGGACAATATGTCCCTTTACAAAATGTGACTTGTTACTTGTAGTCCCTTTTTAGTTATAATAACAGAGATAAATTCCATGGGTGGGTAGATACCATGGGAGATTGAATACTATGGGAAGATCTCACTTACAATACCATGGGTGGATGCCACTTATAATAGCATGGGTAAATTCCATGGGTGGATAAATACCTTGGGTGGATGAATACCATGGGTAGATGGAACTTACAATACCATGGGTATATTCTGTGAGTGGATAAATACCATGGATCGATGAATACCATGGGTGGATTCCAATTTCCATTCAGATCATTCCTACCTCCTTAAGAAACAGTGGTCCCCATTGCATGAAGTTCCCTCCTAAGAAGCCTTTGTTGCATATGAAGAGCCACTAAAGAGAAGGGTTTTTTGTGGTTAACCCATAACCGTGATGAATGAAGATCTAAGGATAGAGATACCCTATAATTATTGTGACCAACTATTATACTGACAATGTGTGGCCTAGAAAATAGACTTGGATGAAGTGTGGGTTTGTCGATGACCCATAACCATGAAAAACAAAGATCCAAGGATAGAGATACGTTGTAATGCATGTAACCAACTATGATACTAATAGTGTGTGGCCTAGAAAATGGATTTTGAGTACAAGGATTTTGTATGGTTGACCCATAACCATGATGCTAACTATTGATCAAGTAGCAAGTGCCTACATAACCTGGGGTGCAAGGACATGTCTCCAAAGGGAACCCACTCTGAATGTTGCTCCAAATATAAAAATCCAATTTAAAATGGGCATAACTCTGTCAATATAAATCATAATGTTTATTATAACCTATTTTTGGAAATAGAATTACCATTCTACATCTTCTTATGTGATTGAAATCCATATCTGAACATTTTGGAAACTCAAATTCATGCTGAAACTCTCCTGCCTTCACGAAATTTCTAAAAAAATAGATGATTTTAAACCAGCAATATTTCCCTCATATAAACTCTGATTTAACCAATTTGTTTTTTGAAATTGGGTGTTTTCTCAAGAGGAGCTCGTATCTATAATCATTTTTCTGAAATTATGCAGAAAATCTGGAAAAAAATGATAGGATAGTTGTCGTCCTCGAATTGCCATGAGAACAATTTCTGCAACACAACTAATTTTAAATCAATGATATCTCCCTCATCCAGATTTTGATTTGACCAATTTATTTTTTGAATTTGGGTATTTTTTCACAAGGAATCCAAATCCATTTTTTTTTCTTGTAAAATTTGTACCAAATATACAACTCTTATTTGAAAACTTGCTACCCAAAAAAACCCTGCAAAAAAAATTGAAAAAAAAACTCTTCTCGCTTTTCCCAAGAAAGTGCTTTGAAGATTGATGCAAAACTTTGAAACTGAAATATGGATCAAACCCTCATTCCCATGGAGCCATAACTTGAATCTGAGACCACTGATCAAGATCTTAGAGGGGAAGACCCCCAATATATGAAAAATTGGAATTCCAAAAGAAAATAGGAGAATACACATTAAACAAAACCAACAAGAAACTTATTAGTAAAATAGAGAATAACTATAAAATCTACATTGTTGTGCACAATATGTCCTTTTACAAAATGCAACTTGTTACTTATAGTATTATTTTAGTTATAATAACACAGGTAATTTCCATCCGTGGACAGATACCATGGGTGGATCTCACTTACAATACAACATGGGTAAATACCATGAGTGGATGCCACTGACAATACCATGAGTAAATTCCATGGGTGGATAAATACCTTGGGTGGATGAATACCATGAGTAGATGCCACTTACAATACCATGGGTATATTCCATGAGTGGATAAATACCATGGGTCGATGAATAGCATGGGTGGATGCCAATTTACATTTGGATCACCGAGGAGTCACTTAAGAAAGAAAAATAACTTCTTCATGGCCATCAAGTGTCCATAGCCTAGACGAAGTTGCTTGCATCATTTCTCTGCACAATAAGTTGTTATCAACCTAATTTCCTCCTATGAGTTAGTATACATGAGCACTTATGTTGTTTACCTCTTTGTTGATGTCCGGTCCTTGATTTTAGCCATGTTTATGCATATTCATTAGGGCCTAGTGCTGAATAGAGTGAAGATACCCTATCTTTGCTGGGGCCCTTGTTATTCTAGTGAAAATCTTCCACATTTGACTATTTTGTCCTAGTGAATATGGTTGATCTTCTAGAGTTTTATTTTCCCTATGAGATCGAATAAGAGGATCATGTCTTTGATTTGGCTTGGATGCATTACCAGCAAATCTTCCTAACTTCTCTTCATCCCAAGTGTCCAGATTCATCCTTTGAAAGAGATCTCCAAGCCTATTTATTCTAGTGATTCCAAAGGGTTAAGATAATGCTGATTTTCTATCCTTGGAAAGACTGAGAGAATTATACTTAGATATGAGATCTTGTGTCTTGGTGATCAAATACCTTTCGTTTCACTTGGAGGAGGAGGCTATAATATAAGCTTGAGGAGAGGGCTCTCTTGATTGGAGGTATACCTTTTGTATTTCCATTTATGATCAATAGATTGTTGTTCCTGTCCTATATTAGTGACGTTATCATGTTTTCTAATTGTGCATGTTGTTTCTAGACTAATAAGCCCTCTACGGAAGGCTATTGTGGGTTTGGTTGGTGGTGTATGTGTGTGGGATCTTGTCTTATTGCAAGTGGAAGTGAGAACTTTGAGTAGGAGAAAGTTTGTCTCTGCATCAGACCGAAGAGACATCATCAATCTGTGAGGGTGTCTGGTAACATTCCTCAATCCCTTCTCTTATAACATCATGTATGAGTAGAGAATATTCTTGCTTGTTCAGGAAGGAATTAAGGCTAGATTCTTTGATCTCTTCTCACAGTCACACACACAAATTTGGGTAGATCATTTGCTGGTCTCCTAGGTTAAAAGTAACTTTCTAACTCAAGAGAAATTATACCATAATATAACTAGTGACTCCACTAGGGAGACAACCCTAGATCTATTGAATATCTTCTCTATGTGACTTTCTTGGCTTGTTATTGCTTTGATTGCCTTCTCTAAGTGATTGAGACCTTTTCTAGGTTGTTATTTCTCTAATTATCCCTAAATTTTGTTTGATCTTGCTCAGATCTCTCCTTTAATTTAAATTTTTCCCATCATTTCTAGCTTGTAATGACTAATAGAGAAAAGATTCTTATATTCTCTGGGTGCTTGTTATTCTCAAAGAAGATATATTCGTTGCGTTTCCAACCCTGTCTAAGAAAATATACCTTAAAATTTGGTTTTTTAGGGTTTCTTTTTCAAAACATGATTTGATCTTTCAAATCTATTGTTTCACTATATTTTTGAGTGTATATCTACTATTATTCTGTTTCAGATCTGAATTTTTGTCTTGAGTTTGTCTTCATTTGAGCCTTAGGGTTCCTAGTTAGGCCTATCTTGCTTGAATTCAAACTCTGATTGCTTGGATCTTTTTTGAGCCTTTTGGATTTTTTTAGTAGTATCATTAGTAGTTGATAGTCATATTATATCTTTTTTATTCTTTCGTTGTGAGATGGATCCATCCATTAGCCAAACTTTAGGGTTTAGTTGAAGCCTTCTTATTCTTGATTTTGGGGTTTTGTCCTTAAGAATTGGGTCTCCCTTTTCTTGTTTGTTTTTGGTTCTTTCCTTACAGTTCAGATCTAGTTTTAGATCTACATTTGATAGGTGCATTTTTTATTTTTTTTGGTTGCTTTATGTTTGTTGATTTTTCATCAAATTCAAGTGCTTTTTTTCTCACTTTTTCTTGCATTCAATGGTTCTTTTGTTTTCAAATTGTCATGTCTTCGAAAATATTCACTAAAAATGTTTGTGTGAGTGATTTCAATCTATTTCTTAAATTATATTTGAAATTATTTGCTTACTCTCATTCCTTGCTAGCATGTCCTTGAGGTAGGGTTTAGGGTTTTGACCTTTGTAGACCACTGTTTTCTTATAAAATGAGCTACAACCCTAGTTATTTTGCATTGCCTATTTTCTCTTCATTTTATTTGTGTTGATTTTGTTTGGGATATTTTGATTGCAAAATCCCAATTCTTGATATTTTGAGTGTCTTCTGTTCTTCCTCGGGGGTGTTCCTTTGGCTCTCGTTTGAGTCATTTTGTTTGTATTATTTCCTTGGGTCTATTTTAATATAATGTTAGTTAATTTCATAAAATTTATTGAGACAGTTTGAAGTCATTATTTTCACAGTAAAAGGAAAACTACTCTCTACCCTCTAGTAGTTATTTATCATCAAATTGAAAAGTAAATTATGCATGATCATATAGTTACATTAGGGTGTTTCTAACAAGAGTCTATTCACTCCATCTAAGTTTCACACCATTTCCCTATTGATTAAACAACAACCTCTTAAAATTAACGCTATAATAAAATTAATTCGACTCATGTTTTCTTTTCACTGGTAGCACACCAATGAAAGTCCAGGCTAGGGTATTGGAATAAGAGTGTGAATTTAAAATCTCTATGACTAAGAAATAAACTTAACATCTTGCAATAAGGAGGGTAAATCCACTTTCAGTGATACAATCTTGGAAGCCCTTCTAACATAAGGGTTAATCACTAGGTCACACCTGAGGCTAGGGGAGTGATATGACCTACTTTCTTAGTGTTGGTGGTGCAGATTATGAGAATTGCATGTATTACCAATGGTGTTATTAGAAATTTTATTGTAGAAATTGGGGATCACTTGGGAGGAATGCATCTTGATTTGAGGGATATCTCAAGGGGGTTTCAAACTTTTTTTTCCTGCCCTTGCATGTAAATCAGGCTGATGATTGTCCCCTCAGGATGCGTTATTGTTGGTGGTAACCATAGTGGCCTTTCCTTAGGATATTGTACAAAGGGTGACAAGGAGGGTTTCAGCTCTCTGTACCCAGTAGAGATTTCAGAAAGCTCACTCGATCCTCATAAATGGTACCCCATGGCTAATAATGGTACTTGGACTAAGTTTAAAAGGGTTGTTAAGTAGGTAGTTGTTATAATTATCCCAACCACATCTTCACTATCGAATTGTGGCCTAATCAGGTAAGCTCTAGCAATCAGAAGATCCCTTTAATATCTCTTTGGTTTGTATGTACTTACCTTTAGGGTTTATTTTACACAGGGTTATTTGGTTTGAGTCATAGTTTGTCCATATGGGTGTCTTAATTGTATTTATTTGGATAAAAAACATATATTCACCATAGTTGAAAGAAGTAACCATTGTTCTCATTGATTGTTAGGCCTTTCTTCTAAAGACGAGGGTCCACCACTATGTAGACAAAGGTTGATTCGGACATTAGAACACTTTGACCATACTCAGTTTGAGGTGGATAATATTGGTCCTAGGAAGGAAGACTATTTTATTGTTGAGGTAATCAACGAAATTCCCCTACCACACTTTAATGCACCTTTGAATAACCCTCTTGGCCTAGTCCTAGACCAACTAAATCTTGATCGTAGTGAGCCTTATTACGTGAAAGTTACTTACATGGCTAGTGAAAATACTTCTTATTCTATGGAGGGGGAAGGTTCTAATTTATCTTCTCAAGTGGCAGCCTCTGCTGCCATGTGATTGGATCTATACCTCCTCCTACACCTCTCACTTCTTCTTGAGGAATTCAACCACTCACATATATGACCTTGTAAAGTTTTCCACCTTTGATTATGCCTTTTCATTCCACTAGATTCGTGATTGGAGTGCGGCTAAGCTATATTCAATCTGGAAGAGCTAGGATATTTACTCCTATCTCATCTCAACCTACGATTCCTAACTTGGGTACAAGAATTTTTATGCTAAGAAACATGATGGGAGGACCATATATTCCTCTAGTTAACTTGGGAGAAACCTTTCTTATGGAACTACTTCTCAACCTTAATCAAGTTCTATGTTCGAAGGGACACCTTTCTCTTGAGTTTCATTTTTATTCTAAGGGGCTAGTATACACGGGGGCACTATCCCCATTAGTACCACTATGCCTATGAGATCTTATGCTCATGGTGGTGTTTTTGAACATGAAGTTCATTTCTTTAATGTTGGGTACAATCCTATGGGTATTCAAGCCTATGGGGGTCCCTTTTTCTCTGAGACTAGTTATCTTAGGGGGCACAATCCTAATGTTGAGCTAATTTATTGACTAAATTAACGCAAGTATTTAAATATCAATCCGGGTTTGTAAAACTTGGAGGCAAATCCACTGTATATGGACATCATATATAATCAAGTTTAGAAGATAAAATTTGAAGAATTAAGGAAGTACATATTACAAATATAAACCTATTTTAACAATTTCTACTTCATTTATGTAATATATGAGGGAAGAGGCTCCTAGCTTAGGAGAACCAGGTTGTCCTTCCCTACAATATTACTTTCATGGAGATAAATCTAAGAGCACTAAATAACAATGGTTTATGATGAAGAAGATGTAAAAGAAGAGGCTCCTAACTAAGGAGGTCTAGATTGTCCTTCTTCACAATCCTACCATATCACAATCACCATTGCTTCAAACCAGAAATGCAGAAATAACTTCAAATGAGAAATGGAGAATGAAATTTAGTTTTAGTTCAAGATCAAATAGAAGGGGAATTTAACCTCAATACATAAATCGTTTCGATTTGTTTGGTTTGGTTATTTCTTAAAATCCACCTATTCCATATGTATTGCAATATATCTCTTTAATTTTAAATGACCATTTTTAGGTCATGTTTAAAATTGTTTCCATAGGACTAATGCTTGCTTTGTTTATGCAGTTCAACTTTTTAAGTCCTCACTTTGATCCCTTTTGCTTTATGGAAAAAAATACTTAGGGTTAGGGTTATGAAATGAATATGGAATGTAGGAAATAATATAGGTAAATAGAGAATGATATTTAGGGTTATCAAATGTTAGGGTTATGGAATGAATATAAGATGTACATATGTACATTGGATTATGTATAGGGTAAATGTAGTAGGATGGACATAGGCTAATGGGTATAGAATGAGGAAAATCTGATGAATATAAAATATGCATTCAGGTATTAACTCAACTTTAACAACGTCTAAAAATTTCTACAAAAATGCAAATTTGCAAGAGCAAAATTGTGCACTTACTATTCTTGTACTTCCCTGTAGTATTGGATGAATGTTGTTGTTCTTTAACAATATTGGATGAAGTTGTCTTGATCGAATATCGTAGATAGATAGAAACATAGAGCTTATTTATGCTTCATGTTCTAGCATCCTCATTGATTCTAGTCCATTGATTATTGATGTCGTTCAGGTCCCTCTGCAATTGATTTATAATAACTTAGGTCCCTTCTGTCATGTATAATTTTATGCAATATATACATGTTTTTGCTAACATTTCAGGTCCCTCTGCAATTGATTTCAAAAATATTTCAGGTCCCAACTGCCAACAATACAAGTTCCGTCGTCAATTCAACTGCACAACTAAGTTTCTTTTGCGAACCTTCCCCCCTTGCTGATGGGAAGACTTGTCCTCAAGTCTTGTTTATTTTGGAGGATGATTCCTGCAAACTCAATCTGAAGAAATGGTAAAACAAAATAGAGAATTCATATTGGCCAAACAAGTTGGTTTTTCGATATGAATTCGAGTTTGTATTGTGCCACTTCCGTGGATTTTCACAACCAAACTCCTTTATTATTTTTGACCTTTTTTTATTATTTTTTTCTTTTTTAGATGGAGGTGGGGTGTAATGGAGTTGGGAAGTATGAAAAGCTTATGGAAATAGGTTATATCGAAGTCATGATATAGTAGTAAATGGATAGATAATAAGTCTTCGACTTCAACATTTATGGTCGCGGAGCTTCACATACAATATGGATGATGGGTCAAATCATGAACAATATGAATTCAATATGAAAGGATTTTTTTGAAGATTGATGTGACTTGACATGGTATTAAACTTGGCTGCTTCTTCTAATGATTAGCTTCATGTCTTTTTGCCTTGATCTCGATCATGTTGTAGGGTTTGTTGGTGTTGTTGATCAACATCTAAGAGCAAGATTCAAGAGTTTGAGCTTCATTGAATGAACTCAACATCAGGTGAATTTTCACTTTTCTTTGAATTGAACATTTGTATTCATATTCTGGAATATGAATTTGATTTTGAAAATTACTTCATCCATGGAGTTCACTCTTTCATTCTTCCTATGACCTGCAAAAACATAGCACTTGCGTGCAATACAACATTAGATGATAGAGGAAGAGAGGTGTACGGTCTCTCTTCTTCCAATAAACATGTAAATAATTACAAGCATTGCTTAGAAAACAAGTCCAAATATTATAGACAAACATAATGCATTTATTTACCCCTTTGAGGAATGGTGTCTAGCCTAGACCTCCTAGCGGTATTTTGTTTACAAAATATTTGTTTTATATCCTATTAGAGTGATTCCAAAGCCAAGTTGATGTGAATATGGCTACCTCGTGTATAAACAGGTTTTCAAAATGGTTTAAAATGATATGGTAAAAATTATAAGGAGTGCCATGTTTAATAGAGCTGCTTGTTATTTTTTAACTAGACCAACAGTCACTATTTGAAGTGTAACTTCTTCGATAAAGATCAGATCAATGTAATTCAACTTGGAGATTAAATTAGATTCATTTTTGTATTTCCAGTAGAAACAGGTCTTAAAAATTTTTAGGCTTGATATTAGAAAATTGATGATGAACAGACCTAAGAGGCAGAGTTTTACTATACTGTTTTGAGGACATGCAGTCACTAAATGTGGCATATCTTATTCTTTTGACCTCCAAATGGGATGATTCAAATTGTTTCTTAAACTAGACGTGAATATATATCTTCCATATAAATAGGTTTTGAAAAGAAGATGATTTGGTATTTCAAATATGCCAATGAACAGTCAAGACCTAGAATTGTCACCTTGCAGATTTTTGGGCAAGTAGTTAGTATTTCAAGAATAACTTTTTCATATGATACCTGATTGAAGTGATTCAAATTGATTTGGAAACTAGATTAGAATGGATATCTTCCCTATCAATTGCAGATAAAAATGTTTCCATTAGCCACCTCAAATATAAGTTGTACTAACTCTGTCCTCAACATTTCACTTGAGACCTAGTTTTGATCTTGATCACATTTTTATTTGTGATATAGATTGAAAACTTCAAAATGGATTCCAAAACTAGATTTCAAGAGATATGTAAAAAAAACAACATGATTTCAAAATGATCCTATATGGTTACCCAAAATAGGCTTGTTCTTACTGCATTTTTCCATGTAGTCCTTTCAAATGAATATTGAATAATGATTTGAAGAAATTGTTTGAAACAAATTTATTATGGAAGTCTTATTGCGAATTCATTCTACTTGTTTATTTATTCTATTATATCCTATTCTATTTTAGAAAAATAATTCATTCTCTCAAGTATAGGAGAATTTCCAGTGCATCCATTTTCGTAACAAGATCATAAGTAAACTCATATCCAAATTTGAAAAATATACTTCAATGAAATTTTGGACATGAAAATTTATTTGATCATAAAGATTTGATGAGAAAGAATGTTGAAGAATGGAGTAGTATTGTAACCTATTCTTTAACATCATCTTTTAGATCTTGTCTTGTAAATGGATTTGGTAGTTATTTTTTTTGATTTTATGTTTTTCTTGGGGGGTTTGGTTTTGGAAACCTAATTTTAGGATCTCTATTTCTAAGCGTAAAGAAACATAACTAAGAGAAATGTATACTAGCTAAATTTTTTAGTGTTTTTGTTTATCTTCTATTTGACTATGCTGATAATTACCTCCCCCGCAACGGCATCAAAATGTTGGGCTAATTTATTGACTAAATTAACACAAGTATTTAATTATCAATCCGGGTTTGTAAAACTTGGAGGCAAATCCACTATATATGGACATCAGATATAATCAAGTTTAGAAGATAAAATTTGAAAACTAAAGAAGTGCATATTACAAATATAGCCTACATTAATAATCTCAATTCACCTTGCAATGAAGGAAAGCTAAAATGGATCTTAACTTAAGAGGTCCAATTCTTCCTCAATTATTACTTGATGAATAGAAATTAGAAACTACAATCTCTCAATAGCTTAAGATGGACAAATCATCAACGAAGGGATGCTCTTAACTTAAGAGACCTTTGGTATTTCCCATCATAATTCATTCACCATAATGCTATCAATTGAAGATTGAAAATTCATAAGAAAAACTGCTTGCACGTAATCAAGGAAAACCTAGTTTCGATCCACCAATTTAACAGAAGGAGTGTTCAACTTGAACACCTTGTTATTCCATATTACTAAAGTGGTGAAGAAACTAAGATTCAATAAAATAAATCATCACACATAAACCATAAACCAATCTGGAGCAAAGCACATAAACAAGTTCTAAAGTAACCAACTTATGGAAAATTAAACTAGTCTAACAAAGAAGTGTACTTAGCTTGGAGTGGGGGCCCTCCACCCTTGCCTTGCACACTTGAAGAAATATCAGCTACAGTAACTTCAGTAAATCAACCAAGCATGAACAACAAATTGGAATGAAACAAGTTCTTCAAATTAGCTCCAAACTCAAATTGTACAAAAGTTACATACAAATTCCATTATAAAAGCCATCAAAGTCTTGGCTTTAAATAGAGGTTTAATGAAACAAACTGATCTATATTATCTCTAACACTCATATATACTCATATCCACCTATCTAAGTCGAACTCATCCAATTCATCCCAAGAAATATGGAAAATCCCATAAAATCTCAAAACTGCCCTATTTCCTAGGGATTTTCTGGTGACTAGTCATGTTTGACCAGCCTTGATCGGGCCTAATAAATCTTTTTCTGGCCGAACCAAGTGGAGTTAGCTTAGTCCTAGTTCCCAAGCTGTCCATCCATGCATCAAAATCGAGCCCAAGTGTCCTGCAAACATGTCATCCACATAGCTATTACGGGAATTTCTGATTCAGTCCAAAATTGCACTTGAAACTCAATTTTCATAAAAACTTCTAGAAATTGCAAAATTAAAATTAAACACCTGAATATGCATAAAATACATCAAAATGAGATGGATGTGATGGAAATGGATGGAAAATGTTGGGTTAATTTATGTACCTAAACTAACACAAGTATTTATTATCAATCCGGGTTGTTTATACTTTGAGGCAAGTTCACTATGTATGAAGATCAGATATAATCAAAATTTAAAAGATAATTTATTCAAAAGCAATACATCTTATAACTCTAATTCAGATTGTTTACAGTAGAGGAAGAATATTAAGATGGTTCTTGACTCAAGAAGTCCACCTTTGCCTCAACTATTACTTAATGAATCAGAGATTAAAATCAAGAATTTGAGATGGACAAGTTAATGAAAGAAGCTCTTAACTTAAGAGACTCATCAAGTATTTCATCATAAGTTATTCATCTCACTATTCAAAACCATAACAAAACCACTTGCATGCATATCAAGAAAACTAGTTGTAACTCATCATTTCAGCAGAAGAGATGCTCAACTTGAACACTTGTGTTTCTTCAATTCAATAAAGTGATGAATCAACTAACAACTAAAGCAATCAAATACCA
>APFE031478394.1:4744-19650 GCA_000404065.3 Pinus taeda | reverse complement strand
GAGCCCAAGTGTCCTGCAAATATGTCATCCACATAGCTATTACGGGAATTTCTAATTCAGTCCAAAATTGCACTTGAAACTCAATTTTCATAAAAACTTCTAGAAATTGCAAAATTAAAATTAAACACCTGAATATGCATAAAATACATCAAAATGAGATGGATGTGATGGAAAATGGATGGAAAATATAAGGATTAAGTAGGTTTCCCTAAGAAAAAATAGACCAAAACTGAGGGCCAACACCTAACACCTCATTTGTTGGCCCAAGATATTAGTATTCTAGGATGAACTATAACCTTGGTCCTAATCATTTTTCCTTTGATTATGGGATGGAAGGACCTTATAGTCCATTTGGGCATTACAACCCTTATGATCCATGTGGTCAATTACAAATTCATTTTCTCACACATCTTGATTTGCCTTATTTGGATAAATTTACCAATGATCCCATTCATCATGATCCTGGTATCAGAGAAATTTTGAGGTAAAAAAAAAACAAAAATGTACAAAAAAAAATCAACTTTATAAGAAACAATAGGATTCAATATGATGATGTCAAACATGGGGGATGAGTCACCACTTTTAGAGTAAAAAGTTAAAAAGATAAAAACAAATAAAAAAGCTACTTCATGTTTTCAACTTATCTCCGTATGTTTTTACTCAAATTTTGAGTGGGAGAACTTGTTGGATGCATAATTTAATTCCTCATCCAAGGAGAACCCAGTTGCATACTTTTTGTAGCATCCCCAGTCAAAGTTCCATGTAATAAAGTCAATAAAAGAAAAATAATAACCAAGGTCATGGGACATGTATTCCAAGCTGAATATTGGGAAAAACATCCTATTGTGGATGTTTATTTGGTTTATTATGGCTAAGGAAATTGGCAAAGGAAATGGTAAGGCTTTGGAAAGGAAAAGTGGCATTAATCGGCATTTTATTTATGAAAATAATGAAAACTAGAAGAAAAGGAAAGTGAAAGGTCACATGTTGCATGTGAGGAGGAAAATGAAGGAAAATAGAGGAAAATCAAGAAAATAGACGCCTCATTAATAAAAAAGCCTATGAGGATCGGTTCACAACCTTTTTTCATTTTAACCTATGGTTAGTTTAGTTTTAGAGCTCTATCTCTATTCTCTCTCTCATAGTCTTAGACACAAAGTATTATTTGAGAACTCTAGAATTGGAGGAAAGAAGGAAAATGAAGGACAAGAAAGTAGAAGGAAGCAAGGATTAAGTAAGGAAGAGGGGGATTCAAGTAGCTACAACAGGATTGCCTACAGGTATCGAGTTGAATGTATGCTTTCCTTGTTAGTTTTGGCATGCGTGGTACATGCGTGTGTGTATTTGGTTCTATTGTTGTCTTTAGCATGTGTTTTTCCAGATATGATAGTGGTTTTCAGCCTTGCCTTGCTATTTTTGGATAGCCATGGTGTGATGGGGTTCTCTTGTTTTAGTTGAGTTGGATTTCCAGATGGTTTCAAAACTGAGCGGGGTGTTCTAAGGGGAGAAACACAAGGCCTAGGAATCCCTGGATCGGTGAAGGTGGGATTGTAGTAAATCCTGATTGTGTATGCCCTTAATAGGACAAGGAATCCTCCATTAGTGAATGGTGGTATATACAATTAACTCCTAGAAGGTGGATCCTTGTTTTTCCTAGGAATCCTCGACTCGTGAATGGAAGGATATACGGTAAATCCTAGAGGTGGAGATAGAAAAATTACCCAGGGTTTAGGTGGAGAGATCTTGAGGCATCCATGCTTGTTTATGGCCTAGTGATCTGGTGGGATTGCAGTAAAGCATGGTTGTATTGAAGAAGGTTATGGGTTGGTGGATATAAGGTAAAGAATGAGGAAGTTTTGATTGGTTCTGTTGTGAGTCCCACATTCGTGCTTGGAATATGGCATTGGGGTGATTGGTGAAAAGAAAGATTTGGTTCAACCAAATCTATCATCGAGTCGTTCATGGAATTCCCTAACTTGGTTGAATTATGAATACATTAAAGAGAACTCCTTTTCCACTGGTATTTCATGTGTAAATGTACTTATTATTATGTGGTTTCTATGGTTGTTTTATCTTTGTTATTTTGTTGGTTATATGTTGGTTGTAAGCATGGTTCATGACCGAATTTGGTAATGCCTCTCATCATGATTTGATTAGTACATGAAATGTGAATTAATATATGACCTAATAGATGAGAATAGATCTATTGCGATAAGGTATCAATTCTTCTTAACTATTCTCAGATAAGTATGAAACCCCTATGCTCAGATCTATGGTTATGACATGTGGATTACATATTTATGATATGTTTGATGAAATTCCTATCATGGATAGTAGGGGTAAGATTAAGTACTTATAACAATATTTTCATTAGTATATTTAATTCATTTTTATTTATCATTTCTAGAAGTTTCATAATGTTTTGAGCAGAGACCTGAGATTTAGCCCTAAAAAAATGGCACAAAATCTAAGGTCATTAGCTCAGGACATCCTAAAATTGGCTACAGTCACATGAATTTCTTGCTATGGGAGTTACTGGAGGGTCTAAGTCACAGGCATGACTTATCATGGGAGCGATTGGGGGTCTAACTTAGCAAAATGACAAGTTGTCTTAGGGGTTGGGCACCTAGAAGGGTTGGTTGTCTCCTAAAGGTTTTGTAGCTTCTGCGAAAGGTCATATTGGTTTTGTTTTGTCAGTTCCACTACCTTAACTATACACGAGAAGTTGAATCACATCCTAGTAACTCTTCATCACATTTTTACCCCAGTGGACCAGTTAGCTTGGCTAAATGCGGGAGGAGGGTGTTACACTTTTAATAGACCATACTACACAAAAAATGAGAAATATATGAAAAATGTGATTTCAATCATGTTTTTTCATGTATCAAGGTTCATCAAAGGCATGCAACATGGGTACTTCTTGGATGTGGAATTAAATTTTGCAACCAAAAAATGCTCCCGCTCGAAATTTGAGTAAAACCAGGCGATATGGTGAAAAGACAAGTTGAAAAAGTAATTTTTTCTTTAATTCCCTCTAAATTTTGATGATGTAATCTAATCTTATTTTATTATTTCCACTATTATTTTATAATATTCCTTAGGAGGTCCATTTTAGAACTCAAAATTTCTCTAATGGTGGCCACCTATGCTAGCCAAGTTACTTTATGATATTCCTAATTTTGAAGGGAAACGTCAAGAGAATCCTTCGCCACACATCACCACCTTCCATTTATTGTGTTCACCTAATTCTTTGTTGGATGATTTTTTGAAGTTGAGACTTTTCAAGTGAACCCTAATAAGGGATGTCTCTAAATGTTACATTGAACTTAATTGGGCATCTTATAGTGAATTTTCTTCCTTGGATAACACTTTCCTAAATCATTTTAAGCTACCTTTGAGGAAAGATATTGGGACTAACATTTTATAAAACTTAAAAAAGTATGATGCCACTCACATTTCTGATCATGTTCATGAGTGGTGAAGACACAAGAGGTTCATACGAACCAGAATCCATGATGATTTTCTTAGAGACTGGTTCATCTTATCCCTTCATCCGCAATTGTCAAGGATGTCTCTATGATTGGGGTAGCTACAAAGGAGCAGGCCATTTTATGTCCTCATCATATCGATCTGATCTATTTTTAGTGGGCACATTATACAATATTCTTCCTAATCCTTCTCACCCTTGAATATAACCACAATGACCCAAACTAGTACCACACTCTGATGGAGTGACTTGTTTTCTTTCCTGTATTATTGTGGTCTAGACAGCTACTTAGCTCGAGAAAAATTATGGTCACTTATCAAGCTCCAACAAGTTCCCTTGGCTCTCAATAAGCACCCATTTCTTATGAGAAATCAGCAGAGGTTATTATGGTTAAGTTTAGATTGCATAAGAATACTCAGCAGTCTAGTGGGAGAAATAACAAAAAGAATAACCAAAAGAACAAGCCTACTCACGGGAATAAACAAAAACAACCTACTCAGGTTAGGGGCACTGGTGAATGACGTCATAAAAATCAAGTTCCCTTGCAATATTTGTCAAGAAAAACATTTAAATAATGAGTGTCTATGTATGGATGAAGTCCATTGTCTTCTTGCAACAAAGGAAACTACCTAGTAGCCATTCATACTGACTCATCTATTCCCAACACAACCACACCACCAAATGGTTGCACAAGTCCCTCAACCTATGCAAGGGGGAAATGGGGGGCCATAATTTCATCATGTTAGAACTAATGCACCAATCCTTATGTGTCAAGAGGAGGTTAGCATGATTGTGCAAGCCAAATTCTATGACCTTCCTAAGTCGAGTTATGCTCCTAAGGTCTTGACCACCTGTTGGACATGGGATCCCCCTAAGGCAAGTTTTGGGGCTTAAAGCCCAAGTTTTGACTAAGTCCATTGTAAAGAATATGTGATTTGTGGGTGCGGAGTGCGAAGATGGTAAATGAGTCAAAGGGTTGTCTGCCCTCATTTTTGTAATGTAATGTCGGTTTGAGAGATCTACCCATGGTCCGTGGACCATGGGATTGTATAAATAGAGTGAGGCTCTAAGTGTAAAAGAGATAACAATGAGAGAGGGAAGTCAATCAATGAAGCATTGATTCAAAGTGTAGAGTCATGTCTTTGGGTCATAGAGTAGGAGAAGGCTCTGCAGCTAAGTGCACAGAGGCCTAGTAGTCCGCAACTGAGTGCGTAGGGCAGGTTGACTCTATAACTGCTGGAAGCATTAATAAAGAGAAGTTTTACCATATTTATGTGTATATTTTTCTATTTTATGCATTGAAGTATATTGGGTATGAATTGCAAGTTTACTATTTATTTACTGCGAGAACTTATATGAATGTGCTGAGTAAGTGAATATAATATAAGATATCTGTTTATGCGAAGATAACTAACTGTTATAAGAAGATAAAAAAGATCCAAGTGTGAATTGGGGAAATAGTGCAGATCACTGCTCCAACAGCATGAAAGCCCCATAGCCCTTGGTAAAGGCTGCGCGAAGAAAAATATAATAGGGTGCGAAGGCCTCACAGGTCAGAGAAGTACACGAAGTAACCTATGTGAGGGTATTCACAGTTGGACTAAATCAACCCCTCACACATCTTAAGGGTGCAGAACCCTGGTTCCAACATCCCCCCATACTGCTTCAGGTGAGACCTCAGTCCATGCTATGCAGACTTTTGTCGAAAGGGCTAGTAGTATAGGGATTTTTTTGGCTAATTAACTCCAAACATGGGTTAGGCCCCAACAAGCCAACAAATGGTTCCATTGTTGGGACCGGAATCTACATAGAGATGTCTGATGTCGTATCATTGGAATCCAACTAAGAAAAAAATTGAAGGTTGGTTGGATAGGAAAATTCACAAGTTCATGGCGCAGGAGAACATGAATCCTTGACTGTCAAAAGAAGAGTGGTTAGACTACTACCTGTACACAGAGAACCATGAAATTTTATTTGCATCTTTCCCTACTGAGTTGTACGAGTGGATCGCGATGTTAGCAGATAGCCAATGAAGGTGCAAGCTTTACAGTCCTACTGTGTGGACCCTAGAGTTGGTGCATAAATTAGAAGCATCGGAGGATAAGATCATGCACGTTGTTGATCATTGGCTCAATCAATTTATAGGAGGATTCATTACCGAGTTCACAATAGCTACTTCAGTTAGCGATAGTGAGGCAGAGCGACGCTTCCTAAAAGGACCATGAGGTAAGTATGTTAAGTCTCTGAATACTTGGATTAAAATGATACTGTGTGAAAAGTGGATTATGAGAATACATTGATGTTTAGAGCTATGCAAAGTGAGAGAATTTACAGAAACAAAGGTAGTACAAAACTAGAAACTAGCACCTTGATTTCGCCTCCATGGGGGGACGAGGAAGAGCTCATGAAAGTCTCACTGAGAAGTGCGATCAATTTGATAAGGTAGAGGATTCCGTGCATAGCACCCCCACCCACACCACCAACAATTTCACCTCCTTCACCCCCATCTTCGCCCATACCACCTCAGCCAACACCACGAGTCAATATGGCAAGCGTGATAAAGTTATCGGTATTCAAGGGAGTAGGAAATGAAGATCTGAACTAGTTTTGGTTCATGATAAAAGTTTTATGGGAAGCGTAGGGAGTTACAAATGATAATATAAATAAAGTGACATTGGTTAGTGCTCTTCAGGATCGTGTGCTGACCTGGTGTATTAAGCATTCTAATGACAATGCGAATGCAGGGATCGCAGATATCCAAATTGCGTTGAACATAGAATTTAGCAGGCTGAAGTTAGAGTTGCAGTCGATCATTGGGTTCAAGGAAATCACAATGCTACCAAGCGAGACTCCTTAGGGGTTGGATTAAAGACTGAAGTGCGCAATTCACAAAGCTAATATGACTTTGATGGATGGACAACATAGCGAATGGTTTGTAGCATCACTAATGCCACATTTGAGAAACACGCTATCACAAGAGAGGTTAACAACTCAGGCAGAGGCCTTGGAGATCACAATGAGGTTGCATGAGACCTCAATATAGGATCCTAACCTAGGAGTTTAGTAGAACCACGCGCAGCTAAAAACCTTGTGCCTTGAGATGCAGAGTCTAAAATAGGATATGACAGCTTGCCCGGAAGTGCGCAAAGAGGTATGGTGTGTTAAATGTAAGGGTTAGGGTCCTGACAAGGGCCACTGCCCAGTGTTTGTGAATTACCTCGCAAGAGGAGGACCAATGTCGTTAAGACCAAAGGAAGAAGAAGGACCTAGCATGGCACCTACTTTGTGGTGTGCGATTTGTCAAATAGGAGGAAAGCATGCTACGGACAACTTCCATTTGTTACAGAAGTACACATAGAATTCAAAATAGTTGTTTTGTAATTTCTGTAGATTAGTGGGACATGATGACCACACCTATAGAAGCTCTGAGCTGATGGTGGATAAGACTCCCACCTACACAGTTCAGGCCAAAACGCAGGCCCTTGAACAGAATGCAAGAGTGGCACGAACCTGATTTCAGGGGCGTAGACAAGTCCGAGGTGGAGGAGGACCTGGAGGAGGTTGCGAATAGTTGATATGTTACAATTGCGGGGGGGCAGGACATTATGCCCATGATTGTACAAATAAAACACGTCCATCATGTCTGTATTGTACCATGTTTGATCATGAGACGAAGGATTGTCCCACACTGATAGCGAGGTTGTGTGACAAGGGAGCACTGCAACCTCCCTCGACTCAAACTTGCAGATGATGAGGTCTAAGTCATGCAAGGAAGACCCTAATGTGAACATTGTGCTCCAAAGTGGAATTATGATAGGGGATGATAAAGGCAAGCTGCTAGAAGATAATACTTGGGTTCGCAAGGCTTCAACGAAAGAACTAGAGTTTGATTTGGAGCATGCTAAGGAAACCTTCATGGAAGCTAGGAAGAGCTTCGCTGATGCCTCCACTTCAGGAACTAAAGACAAATCAGAGCTAGAAATGGACCCATCAATGCTCATGACGTTCCTAGAAACATGCATGAAACTACTGCACAACAATAAGGCTATAAAGGGATTGCAGGAACTCATTAATAGATGTGCATTGACCGCACCAAGAGAACATGCATAGTATGGAAGATTGGAAAGCATGAAACAAGGATGGGAAGAGAAATGAGGTTGACTGCGTAGATTGGAGAATATGAGATGGCCCAAGTAATCTTGGACCTAGCATCAGACGCAAAATTCTATCGAAGCAGACATGGGAGCACATGGGAAGGCCTACGTTACAATGGTCTCCTATCCAGCTACAAATGGCGAACTAGCAAAAGATCATACCTATGCGGAGATTGTAGGGAATCACCATGGATATTGAAGGGGAAAGTGCGCTAGTAGATTTTGATGTGATATAGATTGTTGATGACAATAGTCCCTACCCCATGCTATTAGGAATTGATTGGACCATTGACATGAATGGGGTGATAAATCTGAAGAAGCGCAAGATGATTTTTGAGAAAAAGTCTTTGTGCATAGTCGTACCTTTGGACCCTGCAGAAGGATCATGCTACACAGAGCCAGTGCACGACTATGAAAGTGACGACGACTTAGACTGCATCTACAAGATAACCGTGTGAGAGCAAGATTGGGTAAATCCCACCGCGGATGGACGAATATCATGGGAGCGTGAAAGCTCCTGTACATCAGATTTTGATGAGGAAATAGAGAGATGGTAGAACTGGTTGCACGAGGTGACCATGCTGAAATGTAATATGATGACAAGATCGTTGCACTACATATCGACATAAGTAAGGGATCTGCCTACTTATGATGGGTTAAGTGAGGTAGATGCTTTCCTGAACAGATTTGAAAGAGAGGTTTCGGAACAACAATGTTTTGAGGCTTTGAAATGGGTACTATGCACTATGTCCGTGAGGTGGTGGGGTACACAACAAGGAAGCTTTGAGGACCAGTGCAAATACAGGAGAATGATGTGCATACATTTTGGAAGCCTCAAATGTGTCTAATAGATGTGATGATCCACACGCACACCTCGCCAAGTAGAAAAAGATCAATGGGGAAAAGCCACAACCTGATTGGATGCACCTATTCTGTCATACCCTAGATTTTATACCCATGTATTGGTATATAGAGACAGAGCTCCGCCATGGGACGAGTGAATGGGATATCTTGCATGAAGAGTTCTTGTTAACCTTCATGTTTGAGGATCGTTGGTGGGACATTGTTGATGACATGCTACGAGAAGTAAAAGTAGCTATCTTTAAGATACCATAGGAGCCAATAGAATTGATTTAGCTTGAATGGGCTACTCAGCTGAGCTGCATGCTGGAGTGTTATCTGTAAATACTGAAGAAGACAATGAGGATCTGCCAAAAGTTAACATTCCAGAAATCAAAGGCCATCACGAGGTTCAAGGACCACTGATTAAAGACCATGACATAGCTGCGATGGTAAAGACAAAGCAGGTGAACATTGGTACGGAAGCCAAGCCTAAATATTCAATGCTCAGTGACCACTGGGATGATGCAATGGTGGATAAGATCGCTGAGTTACTCTGTGAGTACTAGGACCTATTCTTGACCAAGATCACAGACTTAAAAGGAATCATCAAAGATTTAGGAATGATGTAGATCACATTAAAGCCCGACGCGAAGCTAGTAAAGTAGAGGCCTTACCGCTTGAATCCAAAATATAAGGAGAAGGTCCACGTAGAGCTAGGAAAGATGCTCGCAGCTGGAATTATTGAGCCAGTGGAAGAATCCAATTGGGTAAGCCCTATGGTGGTGCAGGAAAAGAAGTAGGAGGGCGAGATAATAATATGGGTGGACCTCAGAAAATTGAATGACACATGTGTGCATGCCCCATTCCCAACTCCGTTCATAGATGAAATATCGGAAAATGTTGGTTGGAAGGAAGCATATTATTTCATTGATGAATTCTTAGGGTACCACCAAATCAAAATCGTGTCAAAAGATAGGAGGAAAACAACCTTTGTGATTGAGTGGGGCTTCTTTCAATACATTGTTATGCCATTTGGATTAAAGAATTCACCAACCATATTTTCGCGCATAGTTGTTGCAACATTCAAAGAATATATCCACAAGTTCATAGAGGTTTATTTGGATGATTGGACTGTATTTGAACTGGTTAAGCACCATGTAGTGAGCTTACACTTCATGTTGGATACCTGTTGAAGACAACAAATCGCATTGAACCTTAAGAAGTGTATGTTCATTGTTCCTTTTGGGAACCTGTTGGGATATGTGGTTTGTAGACAGGGACTAAAGGTAACCTCGCGAAAATTGCAGTGATTCTAAATTTGGAAGCGCCGCAAAGTGTGAAACAACTACGTGATACCCTGGGACATTTTGGGTCCTACAGGAAGTTTATCAAAAGCTATGCTCAAATCACTACACCAATGGAGAATATTTTGAAAAAAGATGCCACGTTCTACTGGAACGATGACTGCAAGAAAAACCCAGATGCACTAAAAGAAAAAATGGCCTCTGCGCCGATCCTGGTCTTTCCGAAATGGGATGAGTTTCATGTCCATGTTGATGCATTGTGTATAGCATTGGGAGCGTTACTAACATAGGAGGGTGGAGAGGGATTGGATCACCCTATCATGTTCGCGAGTCACAGGTTGTCTAAAGCAGGAAATAACTATTCCACAATTGAACACAAGGGATAGGCTATGGTGTATGTTCTCCACAAATATCAGCACTGTTTGCTAAGGGGACACTTCAAGATGTATACAGATCATTCCGTGCTGAAATACTTACTCAAAAAGCCGTTGGGGGGTTGCATATGCAGGTGACTTTTATTGTTCCAAGAATATGATTTTTAGGTCGTTGTGAAGCCTGGGCACTTGAATGTAGGACTGGATCACCTATCGTGCATTGAGATAGGAGAGGAACCTACTAGAATGGATGAAGGATTACCTAATGCACACCTTTTTGTTGTGCATGTAGGAGATACACACTTTGAAGACATAATCCACTTTCTCACGAATGGAACTATGCCAAAAGAGTACTTCGTCCAGTAGAAGAAGGAACTGGTCATGTTCACGGAAGATTTTTTTGTCATCGCAGGGCACCTATATAAGATGGGAAATGATGAGATACTGTGAAGGTATGTACCTAAATTTGAATGAATTCATATCCTCAAATATGTGCATGGGGGCACTGTGAGAGGACATTATGCAGGGTGAGCGATTGAGCAAAAGATTCTCTGCACAGAGTTCTGGGGGCCAACCCTTCATCAAGATTCAAAAGCACATTGCAAGGCCTGTGATGTATATCAAAGAATAGGTAAACCATTGTGGAGGGATGACATGCATTTGAATCTGCAAATGATGTTGCAGCCTTTTGAAAAGTGGGCGATTGAATTTGTAAGACCTATCAAACCTCAGGGAAATACGGGCACAAGATACATTATCACTGCGACAAAGTACTTGACTCGTTGGGCAGAAGCGCAGCTAATAAAATATTGCACGGCCGTCGTGGTCGTGAAGTTTCTATTTGAACACGTATTGACATGATTTGGATGTCCAAAGATCTTGATGAGCAATTGTGGTACACATTTCCTGAACGAAGCAATCACCGTGCTAATAGAAGCATTTTAGGTGTATCATTAGAAAAGCACACCATATCATCCACAAGCCAATGGGACAATATAAGTATTTAACAAAATACTAGAGACTGCAATGCGCAGTGAAGTGATTGGGCCCTGCACATACCTACATTATTATGGACTTATAGGACAACCTGCATGAAACTAACGGGACAGACACCTTTCTGGTTGGTCTATGGAATAGAAGCTATAATGCTAATGGAGTATATTGTGCCTAGTCTACACATAACAACGCTCACAGGTATGATGGACCGTGGAGCCCTAGAGGACAAGCTTGCACAGTTGGAGGAACTCAAATAGGAATGGTTTTTGGATGGATTCCATCAGCAGGTACAAAAGTAGCATGAAAAGGCCTCGCACGATCGACATATTAAGTTGCGCACCTTCAAGGTAAACGATCTGGTGTTACTATATGGCAGTAAATTTGATAAATTCTTGGAAAGTTCAAAATGCATTGGCTAGGACCGTATGTTGTTAAGGAGGTCACAGATGGAGGTGTGGTGCAACTAGTAAAGCTAAATGGAGAACCTTTCCCAGGCAAAGTGAATGGCAATCGATTGAAGCCATACATGGGTAGCCCAACTATCTGAATAGCCGATAAAAGCATAGTATTCACACTCCAGGTAGATGAAAGAAGGCACAAGACTATAAGCAGATGTAAGGGACATAGGAACATATACAAGGGAGCAATTCTGACACCACGGTCTCAAAACAATGTGTACAAGAGATACAACAGGTAGCCGCTCAGTATGCTACCGACCTTGTAGCCATCCAAGTGAAGTTGGGAGGTCTCCATGCAAAGATCTCCACACCAACAAAGTGACTCGAGGGAGAGTCATGATGTTTGTGTTAGGGAACTGTTGGGTGTGGGATCCCCCCAAGGCAAGTTTTGGGGCTTAAAGACCAAGTTTTGACTAAATCCATTATAAAGACTCCGCAATTTTTGGGCATGTAGTGTGAAGATGGTAAATGAATCAGAGGGTTGTCCACCCTCATTTTGTAATGTAATGTAGGTTTGAGAGATCTACCCGTGGTCCACAGACCATGGGATTGTATAAATAGAGTGAGGATATAAGTGTAAAAGAGGTAACAATGAGAGAGGGAGATCAATTGATGAAGCATTGAGTCGAAGTGTAGAGTCATGTCTTTGGGTTGTAGAGTAGGAGATGGCTTTGTAGCTAAGTGCGCAGAGGCCTAGTAGTCTGCAGCTGAGTGCATGGAGCCCTGCAACTGAGTGGATAGGGCAGGTTGAGTCTGTAACCGCTGGAAGCATTAATAAAGAGAAGTTCTACCATATTTCTATGTATCCTTTTTTGTTTTATGTATTGAAGTATATTGGGTATGAATTGCAAGTTTACTGTTTATTTACTACATGAACTTATATGAATGTGCTGAGTAAGTGAATATAATATAAGGTATCTGTTTACGCAAAGATAACTAACTATTATAAGAACATAAGTAAGATCCATGGTGTGACTTGGGGAAATAGTGTAGATCGTTGCTCCAGTAGCGTGGAAGCCCCACAACCCCTAGTTAAGGCTACACGAAGGAAAATAAAACAGGGCATGAAGGCCTCGCAGGTTAGGGAAGTGTGTGAAGTAACCTAAGCGAAGGTATTCATAGTTGGACTAAATCAATCCCTCAGACATCTCAAGGATGTGGAAACTTGGTTCCAGCATACCCCCATACTGCTTCAGGTGAGACCTTAATCCGCGCTCTGTGGACAGTTGCCGAAAGGGCCAGTAGTACAGGGATTTGTTTGGCTAATTATCTCCAAACCTGGTGTTAGCGCTTGAAATTTCACCTCAGGTTGAGACAGGTAAGCCTCAAGGCTACATCAAACCATTTAGCCTCGTAGCTAGCCCTACGGGGCAAGAGAAGGATCTCTCCGTTCTATCTCATAAAATCTTCAATAGATGAGATGACCAATAGGGTAACACTAATTTTAGGCTAGCAAACTGATCAAAAGGGTTGATTTTGGGTTTTTAGGGTTTTTGGTGGCAAATTGAGGGGATGGCAATTTTGGGTGCGGGGATTGGACACAGTTTTTGCAGGGGGTTCTTTGGGGTGAGGTAGGAGACAATATTGATGCCTTTGATTGAAGTAGATGATTAGGAATGACAGGTGAGAGAGCTAAAGAGAGCAAACAATAACTTTGAATTCTCTTTAGATAGTAGAAAACATTGAAATTAAATAAAATTAAAAGCAGAGCATGGCAAGCATGAATTCTTACTTTAACACTTCATTTGTTTAATGTGCAGAAGTAAAGAAAGGAAATGAATCACATAAGAAAGCTTACAAGAACATTGATAAACACGCCATCAACACATGAGTCCACAAGAATCCCAAAGAGGACTGCAAAACCCTGGTCTTCCTTAGCCAAAAATTGCAGAGATACAGTGAAATAATACAATGATAACTTCTCCCTCAAGAGTCCAACCTTCCAACCCTTGAAAATGACTAAGAAAATACATAATATAGGAAATCTAACACCTTTCCTTGCCTCTAGGGGTCGAGCTCATCCTTCTAGGAGCTGTTTCAACCACTTCTACACTTAGCACTAAAATCTAGGCAGTCAGTCAAAACAACTTGCCTCTATAAATTTGGAAACCAATTCATTCATTTAATTTTCACCTATTTCATGAATGAATCTTCTAGAAGAGATACATAAGAGTAAAAGTGTCATAAAAGTACCATAATTACATCAAAGAAAATCATCATTCACCTCAAAAAGTCAAACTGAGTCAAATCTGCGTTTTCTGGGCTGTACAGTGCATTTCTGGGCAATTCTGCCTGACATGTCGCGCCCCTTTGGAGCCATGTTTGGGGCACTTGAAGGTGGAAAAATTGGGCAAGAGTAGGATTTTTGGAAAGGTATGTGAGTCTACGTTCCAACCCAATTGGAATGTTTGGATTTGGAGTTCATTTTCCCTGTCAAAAATCAATTCTCCCAAGACAGCTTTCTGCAGTTCAAAAAAGTGGCAGAAAGTCAAAGTTTGCATGGTTTTTGACTTTCTAGAGGCCCAAAACTTCACAAAATCTCAAGTCCATCCATGAGAATATGTAAATTTGCATGAAAAATCTGGATATGTTGAGTTTTTTTCAAATGGAGTTTCCGGGACGAAGGGTCTCACCGGGGGTGAGACCCGTTAATGAGCAAAAACATGTGTTTGGCACAAAAAATTCACAAATGACAAAATTTTCTCCAAATTTCTTGAAATTTGGGCTGGGATTCCCCAATAAATTACCATGCTCAGTCAAAGAGGCTTTGGCCAAAATTTGGAGTGGATCGGGCATTTTCCTTCATTTTTGTGCTTTGGCCAACCGTCCTTGGAGCACCTTCGTTCTCGCCAGTATTTTTGACATTTATTTAAAGCCATAACACCTGTGTAAAAAGTGAAGGATTTTTCTCTTCCTTAGCATGTTTTGGAAAACAACCTCTCTCAGTTTTGAACAAATCATCTTTGATTGCTCAAAAACATCATTTTAGTGAAACTTATCCCGATGTGTGGAACAAGGGTTTTGGTCGAAATAAAGTGAAATGAAGGGGATAAGGGGCTTCTAAATTCTTAAGGAAATTTTTGGGAGTAGGGAGGGATTTTAGGAAGCAGGGGAAAGTGGAATCTCAGAGATTGATTGAGGGGAAGGGGTCCAAAAGGGAAAAACATGGGCCCAACCTAGAAAATTGCCAGGTTGTAGCAAGAAACTAGGGTTTGTGCAAAAATGAGGATTTTGGGGGATCTGAGTGTTGGGAAGTGCTTGATAAGGTACATTAAGGATAGGGGAAGGTG
>APFE031478379.1:0-10776 GCA_000404065.3 Pinus taeda | reverse complement strand
TGAAGAAGTTACATCTTTAATGACATTCACATATGCCTATGATCATTAGTTTATTAAACCTAAATTAAGGCAAGCATCAAGCCTTTTTCATGCTCAAGTTATTGGAAGCAAACATGAAAAAAAAATCAGATTTGTGCTAAAATAAAAACATGAAAATCTACCAAAATGTGCATGGCTTTATGTTGTAGATGTGGATATTCCATGTATGATGCAAGCGAGAATGAAAGGTTTTGATTATATTTCAGCCCAAAATATTTCTTTTAAATCCGATTTAATGATGCCAATGTCCCAATGTCTGCAGCGATTATTTCAATATTGAGAGAACATTGAGCTTTTCTATAGCTAAAATAGTATCATGGGCCATTCTGACATCGAGATGGGGCAAAGTATACCATTAAAAAGAAAATGTATTCCCAAATCAAAATAAATGAATCAAAAATAAAATTACCTCTGCATCAACATTGATGGATCAGAGCAATGTAACTAAGGATTGAAAACGATGATCAATTTTGTTCTCACATTTTTATTTTGATCACCGACTTAATCTATTGTGAACTAGCTTATTCATATGCCATTTTTTTTAGGTTTTCTCACTTGCATTTCATGTATCCAGGTAAAAACAAAAAGCATGTGTGTTATACTTAAGTTGAGGTTTTTCTAAATTATGTCTCGCAAAGTTGCGACTAATTAGGTTTTATTGAAATAGATTTCCTAAAATTGGAGAGTAGTTATGAATAAAAGTAAAGTTACATCAAGATGTCACTTCGTTGTAAACATCTTGTTTGAAAATAAATTTTGAAGAAAAAATAACAAGATACTAAATGAAAATAGGCTAAAGAGACCCCCTGATGCAAATTGTTTGCCATTTAATCATCATCATAACTGCTACTTTGAGCTAGAAGTGATGCAAAGTAAACGGAAATATTTTTAAGCAATCTTGCTAGAAACATCAAACCTTTAGTGTATCTAGTGAGGACCTGTAAAAAGAGTTGAAATTAAAAAATATTATATAAAAACTGAAACTAATCAGGATGAATGGTAAAAGATGAATAAGCATATGAAAATTCCTTGAATAATTTCAATACGATTTACCTCTAGATATGTTTATTTCCTTTAAATTCATGCTTTAAACAGTTTCTCTTCTTACGATTAAATTAAAAAGAGCATGAAGAAATTCGTTCTTCAATGCATTTCACATATGCGTATGATTAGTTCTATTCAACCTAAATTAGCAAGAATTAAGCGCATTTTTTTGCTCAAATTATTGGGCAAAGAAAAAAAAAATATTAAATAAATAAAAATCAGATTTTATGCTAAATAAAATATGAAAATATACAAATGTTGCATTAGCTTTATGTTGTAGATGTGGATATTCATTGTATGATGCAAGCAAGAATCAAAGGTTTTGATTATATTTCAGGCCAAAATATTTCTTTTAAATCCTATTTAATGATGCCAAAGTCCCAAACTATGCAGCGATTCTTTCAATATTGAGAGAACATTGAGCCTTTCTTTGAAGTGAAAATGGTATCATGGGCCATTTTGACATTGATATGGGGCAAAGTATACCATTAAAATGAAAACGTATTCCCAAATCAAAATAAATGAATCAACAACAAAATTGCCTTTGCATCAACAATGACGGATCAAGGCAATGTAACTAAGGACTGAAAACGATGATCAATTTTGTTCCCACATTTTTTTTTCGATCACCAGCCTAATCTGTTGTGAACTAGCTCATTCCTATGCCATTTTGTTTAGGTTTCCTCACCAGCATTCCATGTATCATGGTAGAAACAAAATGCATGTGTGTTATACTTATGTTGAGGTCTTGCTAAATTATGTCTTGCAAAGTTGTGACTAATTAGCTTTTTAATGAAAGAGATTCCTAAAATTGGAGAGTAGTTATGAATAAAAGTAAATTTACATCAAGATGTTACATTGTTGTAAATATCTTGCTTTAAAATAAATTTTGAAGAAGAAAGAACAAGATACTGAATGAAAATAGGCTAAAGAGACCCCCCACTGTAAATTGTTTGCCATTTAATCATCATCATAACTGCTTTTTGAGCCAGAAGGGATGCAAAGTAAACTGGAATATTTTAAAGCAGTCTTGCTAGCAACATCAAACCTTTAGTGTAACTAGTAAGGACTTTTAAAAACAGAGTTGAAATTAAAAATATTAAAAAAAAAACTGAAACTAAATTCAGGATGAAAAATGATAAAAGATGAAAATAAGCATATGAAATATCCTTGAAGAATTTTGATATGATTTACCTTAGATATGTTGATTTCCTCTAAATTTCATGCTTTAAACAAGTAACCTCTTCTTATGATTAAAATTAAACAACATGAAGAAGTTACATCATTAATGATGTTCACATATGCCTATGATCATTAGTTTATTGAACCTAAATTAAGGCAAGCATTAACCCTTTTCATGCTCAAGTTATTGGAAATGAATAATATGATAAAAAAAAAAATCAGATTTGTGCTAAAATAAAAACATGAGAATCTACCAAAATATGCATTTCTTTATGTTGTAGATGTGGATATTCCTCGTATGATGCAAGCACGAATGAAAGGTTTTGATTATATTTAAACCCAAAATATTTCTTTTAAATCCAATTTAATGATGCCAAATTCCCAACCTATGCAGCGATTCTTTCAATATTGAGAGAACATCGAGCTTTTCTATGAAGTGAAAATAGTATCATGGGCCATTTTGACATCGAGATCAGGCAAAGCATACCATTAAAATTCAAACGTATTCCCAAATCAAAATAAATGAATCAACAACAAAATTGCCTCTCCATCAACATTGGCGGATCAAGGCAATGTAACTAAGGACTAGAAACGATGATCAATTTTGCTCTCACATTTTTATTTCCATCACCAACTTAATCTATTGTGAACAAGCTCATTCCTATGCCATTTTGTTTAGGTTTCCTCGCTTGCATTCCATGTATACGGTAAAAACAAAAAACATGTGTCTTATACTTAAGTTGAGCTCTTGCTAAATTATGTCTCCCAAAGTTGTGACTAATTAGTTTTTTATTGAAAGAGATTCCTAAAATTGGGAAGTAGTTATGAATAAAAGTAAAGTTACATCAAGATGTCACTTTGTTCTAAATATCTTGTTTGAAAATAAATTTTGAAGAAAAAAGAACAGGATACTAAATGATAATAGGCTAAAGAGACCCCGTGATGTAAATTGTTTGTCATTTAATCATCATCATAACTGCTTCTTTAAGCCAGAAGGGATTCAAGGTAAACTAAAATATTTTCAGGCAATCTAGCTAGCAACATCAAACCTTCAGTGTAACTAGTGAGGACCTGTAAAAACATAGTTGAAATTAAAAAATATTATAAAAAAAACAGAAACTAAAATGAGGATGAAAAATGGTAAAAGATGAAAATAAGCTAATGAAATTACCTTGAAGAATTTTGATATGATTTACCTTAGATATGTTGATTTCCTATAAATTCCATGCCTTAAACAAGTAACCTCTTCTTATGATTAAAATTAAAGAGCGTGAAGAAGTTACAGTTTTAATGAACTTAAATTAAGGCAAGCATTAAGCCTTTTCATGCTCAAGTTATTGGAAATGAATAGAATCACAAAAAAATCCAGTTTTGTGCTAAAATAAAAACATGAAAATCTACCAAAATGTGCATTGCTTTATATTGTAGATGTGGATATTCCTTGTATGATGCAAGCGACAACGAAAGACTTTGATTATATTTCAACCCAAAATCTTTATTTTAAATCGAATTTAATGATGCCAAAGTCCCAACCTATGCAGTGATTCTTTCAATATTGAGAGAACATTGAGCCTTTTTGTGAATTGAAAATAGTATCATGGGCCATTTTGACATCAAGATGGGGCAAAGTATACTATTAAAATGCAAACGTATTCCCAAATCAGAATAAGTGAATCAACAACAAAATTGCCTTTGCATCAACATTGACAGATCAGAGCAATGTAACTAAGGACTGAAAACGATGATCAATTTTGTTCTCACATTTTTATTTTGATCACCAACTTAATCTATTGTGAACTATCTCATTCGTACACCATTTTGTTTAGGTTTCCTCACCAGCATTCCATGTATCATTGTAGAAACAAAAAGCATGTGGGTTATACTTATGTTGAGGTCTTGCTAAATTATGTCTCGCAAAGTTGTGACTAATTAGTTTGTTATTGAAAGAGATTCCTAAAATTGGGGAGTAGTTATGAATAAAATTAAAGTTACATCAAGATGTCACTTCGTTGTAAATATCTTGTTTGAAAATAAATTTTGAAGAAAAAGAAATAAGATACTAAATGAAAATGGGCTAAAGAGACCCCCTTATGTAAATAGTTTGCCATTTAATCATCATCATAACTGCTTCTTTGAGCTACAAGGAATGCAGAGTAAACTGAACTATTTTTATGCAATCTTGCTAGCAACATCAAACCTTCAGTGTAACTAGTGAGGACTTGTAAAAAGAGAGTTGAAATTAAAAAAAATATTAAAAAAAAATTGAAACTAAAATCAGGATGAAAAATGGTAAAAGATGAAAATAAGCATATGAAATTACCTTGAAGAATTTCAATATGCTTTACCTTAGATATGTTGATTTCCTCTAAATTCCATGCTTTAAACAAGTAACCTCTTCTTAGGATTAAAATTAAAGACCATGAAGAAATTACATCTTTAATGATGTTCACATGTGCCTAGGATAATTAGTTTATTGAACCTAAATTAAGGCAAGAATTAAGCTTTTTCATGCTCAAGTTATTGGAAATGAATAGAATCATTAAAAAAAAAAGTTAGATTTGTGCTAAATAAAAACATGAAAAGCTACCAAAATGTGCATTGGTTTATGTTATAAATGTGAATTTCCTTGTATGATGCAAGCGAGAATGAAAGGTTTTGATTATATTTCAGCCCAAAATCTTTCTTTTAAATCCAATTTAATGATGCCAAAGTCCCAACCTATGCAGCGATTCTTTAAATATTGAGAGAACATTGAGCTTTTCTGTGAAGTGAAAATAGTATCATGGACCATTTTGACATCGAGATAGGGCAAAGTATACCATTAAAATGCAAACTTATTCCCAAATCAAAATAAATGAATCAACAACAAAATTTCCTCTGCATCAACATTGACGGACTGGGGCAATGTAACTAAGGATTGAAATCGATGATCAATTTTGTTCTCACATTTTTATTTCGATCACCGGCTTAATATGTTGTGAACTAGCTCATTCGTATGCCATTTTGTTTAGGTTTCCTCACTTTCATTCCATGTATCCCAGTAAAAACAAAAAGCATGTGTGTTATACTTAAGTTGAGGTCTTGCTAAATTATGTCTCACAAAGTTGTGACTAATTAGCTTTTTATTGAAAGAGATTCCTAAAATTGGGGAGTAGTTATGAATAAAAGTAAAGTTACATCAAGATGTCACTTCATTGTAAATATCTTGTTTGAAAATAAAATTTGAAGAATAAATAACAAGATACTAAATGAAAATAGGCTAAACAGACCCCTGATGTAAATTGTTTGCCATTTAATCATCATCATAACTGCTTCTTTGAGCTAGTAGGGATGCAAAGTAAACTAAAATATTTTTAAACAATCTTGCTAGCAACATCAAACCTTTAGTGTAAGTAGTGAGGACCTGTAAAAACAGAGTTGAAATTAAAAAAATATCAAAAAAAAAACTGAAACTAAAATCAGGATGAAAAATGATAAAAGATGAAAATAAGCATATGAAATTACCTTGATGAATTTCAATATGATTTACCTTAGATATGTTGATTTCCACTAAATTCCATGCTTTACACAAGTAACCTCTTGTTATGATAAAAATTAAATAGCATGAAGAAGTTACATCTTTAATGACGTTCACATATGCATATGATCATTAGTTTGTTGAACCTAAATTAAGGCAAGCATTAAGCCTTTTCATGCTCAAGTTATTGGAAATGAATAGAATCAAAAAAGAAAAAAATCAGATTTGTGCTTAAAAAAAAACATGGAAATCTACCAAAATGTGCATTGCGTTGTGTTGTAGATGTGGATATTCCTTATATGATGCAAGCGAGAATGAAAGGTTTTGATTATATTTCATCCCAAATTCTTTCTTTTAAATCCAATTTAATGATGCCAAAGTCCCACCCTATGCAACGATTCTTTCAATATTGAGAGAACATTGAGCTTTTCTGTGAAGCGAAAATAGTATCATGGGCCATTTTGACATCGAGATGGGGCAAAGTATAATTAAAATTCAAACGTATTCCCAAATCAAAATAAATTAATCAACAACAAAATTGCCTCGGCATCAACATTGATGGATCGGGGCAATGTAACTAAGGACTGAAAACGATGATCAATTTTGTTCTCACTTTTTTATTTCGATCACCAGCTTAATATGTTGTGAACTAGCTCATTCGTATGACATTTTGTTTAGGTTTGCTCACTTGCATTCCATGTATCCTGGTAAAAACAAAAAGCATATGTGTTATACTTAAGTTGAGGTCTTGCTAAATTATGTCTCCCAAAGTTGTGACTAATTAGGTTTTTATTGAAAGAGATTCCTAAAATTCGGGAGTAGTTATGAATAAAAGTAAAGTTACATCAAGATGTCACTTCGTTGTAAATATCTTGTTTGAAAATAAATTTTGAAGAAGAAAGAACAATATACTAAATGAAAATAGGCTAAAGAGACCCCTTGATGTAAATTGTTTGCCATTTAATCATCATCATAATTGCTTCTTTGAGCTAGAAGGGATGAAAAGTAAACTGAAATATTTTTAAGCAATCTTGCTAGCAACATCAAACCTTCAGTGTAACTAGTGAGGAACTATAAAAACATAGTTGAAATTAAAAAATATTAAAAAGAAACTAAAACTAAAATCAGGATGAAAAATGGTAAAAGATGAAATTAAGCATATGAAATTACCTTGAAGAATTCAGATATGATTTACCTTAGATATGTTGATTTCCTCGAAATTCCATGCTTTAAACAAGTAACCTCTCCTTATGATTAAAATTAAAGAGCACGGAGAAGTGACATCTTTAATGACATTCGCATATGCCTATGATCATTAGTTTATTAAACCTAATTTAATGTAAGCATTAAGCCTTTTCATGCTCAAGTTATTGGAAACGAATAGAATCATAAAAAAAAAAAAATCAGATTTATGCTAAAATAAAAACATGAAAATCTACCAAAATGTGCATTGCTTTATGTTGTAGATGTGGATATTCCTCATATGATGCAAGAAAGAATGAAAGGTTTTGATTATATTTCAGCCCAGAATATTTCTTTTAAATCCAACTTAATGATGCCAAAGTCCCAACCTATGCAGCAATTCTTTCAATATTGAGAGAACATTGAGCTTTTCTATGAAGTGAAAATAGTGTCATGGGCCATTTTTACATCGAGTTGGGGCAAAATATACCATTAAAATGCAAACACATTCACAAATCATAATAAATGAATCAACAACAAAATTGCCTTTGCATCAACATTGATGGATTGGGGCAATGTAACTAAGGACTGAAAACGATGATCAATTTTGTTCTCACATTTTTATTTCGATCACTGACTTAATCTGTTGTGAACTAGCTCATTCATATGCCATTTTGTTTAGGTTTCCTCACTTGCATTCGATGTATCCCAGTAAAAAAAAAAAAGGCACTGGAAACTCGTAGGGTTTAAATGTTCTGAGGTGACATGGTTGACAAGCACATGTTGGTCCACTAGAAAATATTGTGAGTGATTTCAAATGACATAAGGGATGGTTAAGTCACCCCATCAATGAGAGCCCAGAAGGAACATGAGGAGTGCGTGTTAGAAGTTTTGGGGAATTGGACTTCAAGATTACATATAAGCCAAGCGACTAAAGGATAAATGAAAAAGACGTGTGTAGACAAGGAAAGGGTCCATAAGAAAACATGTGATGATGAGTTGTCCGGGGAGTTTCTCCCTCGGTAACTCAAATGGAAAGTCATTTGAAACCTTAGGGGTAGTCCGTTGAGCTGGGATAACATGTAAGGGTGGTGTCGTGAAGGTAGAATCAATGTTATGAATTAAGTCATGTAGCAAAAGGGGGCCCCAATGTGACAAGGGATGCTTGTGGCACCACAGAAGTTGATCCCCGAGAGAATGGAAAGGAGCAACATGTGAAATCTTTGGGGAAGAACCTCCTGGCTACGTGGTGGAGCAAGGCGATGGTTATAGTTGGGTCAATTGACTTGTAACACAAGTAATGTGTATAGTGTGGAGGAAAGGAACCCACCTATCCATGTCATCCTAGAAGGGAAATACCCCATAAAAATAGAAGAAGGTTGCAAAAGACACTGCCTAGGAAGAGCAAGCAAGGGGATGTGGCGTGTGGGCTAAGTCGAATACGAGAGAGTGAGAAGGAGGGGAAACCATGTGGAGACAGGCCCATGCATCCTACTTACATCACCCCGAGAACTAAATCCCAAGAGATATAAATAGTGTGCTCTAAGGAATAGTAGGGGTGTCGTGGCTCTCGGATCACGTGGAAAGGAAGAAACGAATATCCAATAAAAACATAAAGAGTGTAAGAAAAGGAGGGGCCCATGTGCATACGACATGTGAATTAGATTGTCTAGTAATTGTTGAGTTGCACTGGGGTTTATAAAAAGAACGCAACCAAAAGAAAAGGTATGGGATGAATACCTCTTGGACAAGACAAGCGATGTTGTGAAAAGGTGTGACCGAGCCTAGTTTTAGCAAATAAGGAATTTTAAGAAGAACAAGTCCATGGCTCTCAAACGGATATAGACATGGACAAGGGTTATTGTTTACTCATTGATATATTTCTTCCAAGACTTCTCGGTCTTTTCCATTGTTGTAAATTTTCTCAAATTATTCACTTGCTTAGGTCACTTGCAAATTGATTAAATTCTTTAATATTTGATAGAACGTGCAGTGAGAAAGGCTTTATCTTTGTGATTGTTTTTCATCCAATGATGCTCAAAGATTTAGTTACATTAAAATAACATACATAATGTCATTATAACCTATCTCATAAATCTATGAAGCAAAGTAAATAAATCAAGGCGCTTATACAGAGCACACAAATTTAAAAACTTTGATGAGTGGGTGAATACTTCCCTGAACATGTTAATGAGTAAATTTTATTAGAATATCTTTCAATCATTCTTTTCTAGAGAAGATTATGAACTTATTGATCGATTATTTCATACCTACAATATTAAAAATAAACAAAAAGAAAACTTGTCTAAACTAAACTACTTCTATTCATAATCTAATCTAATAAAGCATATTAAAACTAGGTAAATTATACTTAATGGAGCCAATCAAACTCTTTTATTTCTACACTTATGTGTACAACATGAGTTAGTAACAAAAAATTAATAATACTAAATTATGCAACTCAAAAACCAAATTTTGTATATTTACTTCTAATAAATTTAATACAATGAATCTATAACATGAAACCCCTCTTGTAACAAGTTCGCCAACCACTTCTCAAATAGATCTTAAAAATGAAGACGGAAATCTGAAAAAGATTGAGAAAATTCCAAAAAAGGAGAGGATAAAAGGCAATATTCAAATGATATTGTTATAAGTTATGGAGCATATAAACAATTGTTTGTAATAAAAATTAAAACTACACCACTATTTCCATATAGTAAAAGATTTTAAGGATTTATTCACAAATAAGTCATTTCATAAGAAGTGGTTGAAATAATGTTATTAGGATCAAAACTAACACCTGCCTGTGTATAAAACTCACGATCATGAGTGAAATTAAGGACTTGATCATCATATGAATGAAAAATTAGAATGGATTCTTGAATATTGAAATCATTAAAATGCTCAGAAGTTTGAAAATGGGAATTTGTAAGAATGATTTTTGAATTAGGGTATTCTCATTTTCAAAAGTAATCATTATGAATGACTTCAATATATTCCTTTGTAAAAAGTAAATCAAAAAAGAAGGTTGATAAAATGTAGATTCATAAAAATTTCTTAGAGTTACGGGATCAATAATTCATTACTCTGATCCGAATTGGTAGGAAATTTGTCATTTATTTAAATTTGTAAGAGTTCCTTTGTCTTCTGGGAAAAAATTTGAACTCAGAGAGATCATTAAATTATTATCAAACGAATTAAGATCATCAAAAATATTAGGGTATGAATCATAATAACTATTTGAACAAATGAGATTAAATGCCCCCCTCTTTTTAAAATGATCATTAAAATCATAATCTGATTCCTGAGATTTTAATTATGTTTCTTTAATAATATCTATAGCACATAAATCATATTTAACATTATTAGAAATTATTTGCTATAAATCATATTTAACATTATTAGAAACTATTTCAGTAATGTATTGTGTTTGGATAAATCTATATTCTTGAGAATGATGATTTAAATGGTCTAAACTATGTGGTTGAAAGTATGGACATGAATTAAAAACTCAGAGCAATATAGTGTAGGAAGCATGCTGCTAAAAGGGTCATTGTTGTTGATATTTTCAATTAAAATTGTTGATTGTTGAATTTTTTTTAGTAGAATCATCATAATTCAAAACAACTTCACAATCAATACTAATTTTATCTGGTGTAAGCAAGTTTTTTTTGAGATCACTCATTAATAATTCCAATTTTTTCAGTTTGAATTGAATCAACAACAGTAGTAAATATATTACTCAAAATAATATTTTCTTATTCATTATGATTATTTAGAATACAGGGAATGGTAAAAATATGTTGAAC
>APFE031478378.1:0-18165 GCA_000404065.3 Pinus taeda | reverse complement strand
TTTTATTCACACATCTATGTTTAAAAGGGACCCATTTCATGTTATAGTTAAAAAGAAAAATTTTATGAAATGGGGGGTTGTTCTACAGCACAACGCCTTCCAGGAGCATCTGTTATGTGTTGCTGAATTCTAGATCTCTCTTGTAAAGATGCAGCCACCCGAAAATTTCATGTCCATGGGAGTCGACAATAATGGTTATTTCCATAACCGGTGGTCAGCTGAGATAGTCTACAACATTATTAGTGCTTCCCTTCTTATACTCAATGTTAATTGAATTGTCCTAGATACGTGGACCATTTCTAATGGCAATCGTTCTACAACTTTCCTTGTGTATTTATGAACTACAAGCGTCAATGGGCTATGTGGATGACCCTTTTCTTCCCCATAATGTAATGTTTCCATTGTTGGTAGGTCCACACAATAGAATATATCTCTTTTTCATAAGTGGGATACTTTCATAATGTATGTAAAAGTGTCTCATTGGGATATGCCATTGAATGCCCCTGATAGGTAAGAACTGCAAAAATGACATAGTCAAAGGTGTCTGTCTCAATTTCAAATGGTTCCTACAAGTGATACAAATGAAAAGTAGAGGTGATGCTTCAATTTGACAAACTCCTTATATTGGGATTCAAAGCAAAAGAAATTTTATTTCACTCTACCCTTGATGAGTTAATGCAAAAGCCAAGTGATATTAGAGAATCCCAACTTGAAGTTGTGATAGAAATTGGAAAGAACCAGAAAGTGACAGAGCTCTTTTAGCTTGGTTGGGGCTGGCCAATCATGAATAACTTGTATCTTAGTTGGGTTCACATGCACACCCCTCTCATCAATGATGTACCCAATATATTGAACCTAGGTCATACCGAAAGTGGATTTCTCCAAATTGGCACACAATTTATGCTCTCACAGGGTTTGGAGGACTTGTTTGATATGGTGTCTATGCTCTTCCCAAATACGGCTGAAGATCAGGATGTTGTCCAAGTAAACTACCACAAATCAGTTAGTGAATGGTCGCAAGATGTTGTCCATAAGTTGCATTAAGGTAGCAAGGGAATTATGTCAACATAAAAGGAAATGCTATACATTCATAAAGGCCCTCCTTTGATTTGAAGGCATCCTTCCACACATCAAAGGGTTTAATTGTTTCATGGTTATAACAAGAGTTCAAGTCAATGTTGCTGAAATATTTAACACCATTGAGCTTATCAAGAAGGTAATCAATCTATGGGATTGAATACCTATTCCAAAAAGTGATCTTATTCAACATTTGATGGTTAATACATAGCCTCCAAGTTCCACCCTTCTTTTGTACTAGCATGATCAAGCTCCCACAAGCTGACAAAATTGGCTTGATGTTCTCTTTCTGCAATAGTTCTTGTATTTTCTTGCTGATCTCATCATTATCCAAAAAAAAACATTGGTAGATTGGTCATTGGGTAGTAATGCACTCATTGTCAGATCGATGGAGTGCTTGACTTGACAGTGTAGGGGTACCCTTGTGGGTGAGGTGCAGGTGTCCCCATACTCCCCCATGACCTTGTCCATCTGCGCCTATTGTGATGCAGAGCCCTATCTAGAGGCTATGGATGTGGCCATAGCCTTCCTCTTGTTCTGATGGAAAACCATAAGGAAGACAATTTCCCATTCTTGGAGATGATATTACGACATTGTTTAGATGGTATCAAACAAAGGGCAGTAGGTAGTGCTACCTCTAATATCTTGTATAATTTATGACCCAAATTAATAATAATAGAACTGAATAGAATGAGATCTACATTCATATACAACTTGATGCTTCCATAGCTATGGATGACCTAATAAAAAATCACATACTTCTAGAGGGGTAACATCACACAATACCTCATCTGCGAAGGGCTTGATGCTAAAAGGCAGATGCCAGTTCTAACTAACATAGAGATCTCACACTTGGTGGGGCCACCCGATGGTGTACAAGTGTGGATACGATGTTGTTGGAAGCTTAGATATCTTCATTATCTTAGTTGATATCATATTCTTCTAGCTCCTACTATCAATGAAGAACTGCACCAGTGAGCCCTTTACCCACATCTCCAAGTGGAAGAGGTGCTCCCCCTCCTCTAAATCCTTAGATTCCACCTTTTGGGGATTGGTGGTAGCTATTCACAATGAGTTCAACATCAATGATATGTTTCCCATATTAGTTCCATTTTCAGGTTACGAGTCATAGTGAGAGAATGCATTTATCTCTGATTCTTTCAGGTTAGCCACTAGTGCTTGCTTTGTGTGACATTCATTCTTGTTCCGAGTGGGACATTTATGGAACTCACACCATGTGTCTATGTTCTTATTCATGTTTCCATTATTATTGGTGTGTGTCTTCAAGGATTTGTCCTAGGGGGTCACGACCTGACTTTGCACTTTTATCTCAGGCTTGGGGGCGCCTATGCTCTGCTTTGGGTTTGCATATCTAAAGTCTCACTTCTTCTGCTTGACTGCTCAATCTTGGTAGCATATCGATACTTTGCACCAAGCAAGGAGATGTACACGAACTTCATTTCCTCCTTAATGTATTTGTGCAAGTAACTGTGGTACATGAGCACTAAATGTTTCTCAAAATCTTAGATACCCAACTTTGTGTGTAGAGTATGGAAATGATTTATCATCTCATGCACATCATGATCCCTTTGTTGCTGTAGCATATTCCATTATATTTACTTCTCCTCGTATCTCTCGATGGTATAATATTGTTCCTTGGATGGATCAGAAAAAACAATCCACGTGGGTGTGGCAGAAAATAGTGAGGGTTCTCTCTCCTCCCTCTATTCACAATAGGCTTACCACTATTCCTTGACATGGGGGGTGACTTTGAGGAGTGAAAAAGTAATATTTTCCCTCTATGGAAAACCAGGAACCAAAAAATATCCTTCCTGCATATTTGACCATCTATCTATATTGTATGCATCTATCAAACCTTCAAATATATGAATTTCAAATTTGACTTGTATCTTGAGGGGAATGGTGCCTCCAGAGTGGCTGTGAGATGAAGATGCATCACTTGCGTGCATCCGTCAAAGGATCTGCGAAAATTTATCCATAATCACATTCCTTTGTCATTCAAGGAATTCTTCGAGCAATATTTTTAAGAGATCCCTTTCTCCCTTGTCTTTCATTTCTCTACCATGGGAGGCCTATGGGGTTTGCAAGGCTAGTTTTGCAAAGGTCCAACCAATTCGAGCCCTAACTCCTTATACCCTAACCTTATTGAGGACATGAAAAGAAAGACAAAGGAATAGAAGAGCACTCTAATACCACTGATTTAGACTTATGCAGGAATGTAATAGAATACATATATAAACATAAACTCGTATATTTATCATAAATAAAACTTCATTTCATTAATATCAAAGAACTGAAAAGTGCTTACATATAGAATCGAAATAAAATAGCTTGGGTGATTATAGCTTATATATGAGAAGAGATATGCTAGATAAAGGCTTTGATATATGTTAAAATGAAGTTCAAGGGAATTTTTATTATTTAACAACAAAGGGAAATTGTAAACAATACAACCCTAACCCCAGGAGATGAAACTCCCAGAGTTTGTGGGCCCAATTGGGGTTAGTTGGGAGGAAAACGTCTTTGGGTTGTAACTTGGTCATATGATACTTTTTTGGTGTGTATAATACCTCTTTGAAAATATATCTCTAAGTAATATAGGATTTATGACCCAGAGGCATGTTGTAGTCGTAAGAAAACTACTATTTAGTAGGTCAAAACGACTCCAGAAGTTGAGGACCTGAAAAATGCTAAAACTAGTAAATGTTATTATAATCAAGGAATCTGATGAAACCGAATGGAGGTTTAGGTGAAATTGGTGGGTAGCCACCAATATCCACCTAGATAAAGTAGAGTACATGAAACTGTTAGTATATGATTGGTGCACAATGCTCTTGGGAAACATGAAGAGTCACTGCACATCCTGTGGACAAGGGAAGACAATATTTTTATTGTGGCACTATTATTTGCCAGTTTTTATTTGAGTGTATCCATGTGTTGAGATGTAGAGCATCATCTACAATCAACAGTCCCAAAGATCTTGGGATATATAGATGGTCAGACTTGATGAGGGGACTTCGTGGAGGCAAGTCACCCAAGTGGAATTCGATGAGGAGTTCTTCAGGTGGTGGGAGGAACAAGTAATAGGCATTGAGGACTACCCTTATGTAGGGTTGGACTTCTGAGGGGAAATGGGGTTAGCAATTCCCAAGGGAGTTCGTGGGGTGACATTAATAAGTTTTTTTTCCTTTTGAACACATTTGATTTTTTGTCTTTTAAGGGTAACCTTAAGAAATTTGAAATATTTTTCTGTGAAACAAAAATCCAAAAAAATTATAATGATCATGATGCATATGTGTGACTAGTGAGACCTGAAGGTCTACCGAGGCATAGGAATTGTAGAAAATATGTAGAAGGAACAATTTCTGAGTCTAAGAGGGTCCTTCGAGCAATACATAGGAACTTGGAGATTTTCAATCACTAGGTTCCAATGGCGGTAATAAAGGACCTTCTAGAGGCCATACAGAGAAGGGTGGTCAAAGTACCACGTGAGTGGGTGCAACTCTTTTGATGAGTGGCTAATTCTATCATCTTCTATTGGGAGGCTCATCCAAGGAAGGTCCCTCAACCTTATGTTTTCATATTAGACTGATATTTTGATAGACATGATCAGGTTTAAGCCCCAATTTTACAGGAAACTTGTCCACATTTTGTTATATTTTTGGAACTTATCTAGCTATATACAGAGACTTCGATATGAGTTTACCATATATACAAATGCTTTTTTGATGTTTTTATTCAATATGATATATGATTTATATTCCAATCCAATGCTTGGTTATCTATAAATGGGATAAAAGTAAATGATCTTTGTTATAATATAACTCTCATATATTGACTATGTAATGAAGGATCTCTCACTTCGTAAATTTTATTTAAATTGAGACACCACTAGTTGTGAGTCCAAGTTCGCTAGTACTGGTTCAATACCATAAGCTACTGCCTTAGAAAGTAAATTGATAATGAAATTTTATTTAGTTATATTATTAGAAGAAAGAGAAATACATATGCCTCTTGTAGCAAACAACTGACTAAATGGATAAAGAATTACCCATACTGGGAAATCTTGATTCCTAGTGTGCCTACTCACACCATCTACAAATCCAAAATAGACCAAATCACTATTCAATACCTACCAAAGAAAATTGAAAACACCATCATCACCATGATACTCATACATAGAAACCAAAACTGTATCCAATATTTGAAAAACAAATGAAATACTTATGCAAGATCCTAAGCATAATATGTTTTGAGAAAAATCACATTTCTAGGATCTGACGACACATTTTATTTGAAATAAACTAACTCATAGTCATGCTTCTTTGAGACTAGTTTGAAAATGAAAGGATTGTACCACATAGGTTTCAACTTTCTTGTCCCCAAGGTGTAACTATCTGGTTCACAGACCAAGACATGATTACCCTCAGAAAAAACCTTGGGTCAAATGGACTTACCATATTAAGCTTTAATTCTTTTCTTATTAGCCTCATTCATTGTCGAAACATCTCTACGTTGCTCATTATATTTTTTTTTGGTGGTTCATGGACTCTTGCAGTCATTGGGTGCCCACTACGTCCATGGAAATATCTGAGCTTGATGAAGGGTATCAACCCCTGCAACCAATAGCTAGGCCTAATGACAAGGGCTTCAGGGAGAATTGACCTTGTGACTTCCCGAATGGTCAAGCACTTATTTGATCAGTTGAGCTAATACTTAGGGCTTGGAAACATCTCTACATTACTCATTAAGATGTTCGAAGTGAAGAAGGAATTCTTCTAAACTTGAGGTGTCCAGAAGAAGTTTGACTGCCAAATTAAGTGATGGAATCTCGCATTCTAGGGGAAATATTGATTCCAAACCATAGACTATTTAAAAGGGACTTAACCATGTGGAAGTCTTGACAAAAATTTGATATGATCATAAGGTAGGATAAATAATGATATGTGAGTTGGAATTTTCTTGATTAATAATCCTTTGCAGGGCGGTTGTGAGGGATTGGTTAATTGATTCAACTTGTCCATTAGCTTGAGGATAATAAGGAGATGAATTCTCTTTCCAAAATCTGAATGTAAAATCCAAATCAAACATCGCTTTATTCTGAAAGTGACTATCATGGTCAGTGAAAATATCTTTAGGGATACCGAAAATCTAGGTAACTTCATTAAAAAGGAAAAGTGTTCTTGTCTCACCATCATTATTGAGAGTGGGAATATCTTCAAGCCACTTTGTCATTAGTCTACTATGATGATAATGTACTTGTGGTCATTAGCCAATGTTAGGTTACAAGTCATAAAATAAATTATCCATTTGCTAAATGGATTGATGGTGATAATAGGAAAGAGAAGAGATATATGAGCAAACGTTTTGGGAGTTTAGATTTAACAAGGGTGTTTTTGACCACTTCAATGCAATCTTTGAAAATCGAAGTCCAAAAATACCTTGCAGAAAAGATCTTATTAGTTGATGCAAGCCAAGAAAAATGGCCACTACAATCCCCACTTTGACAGTCATTTAAAAATGAATCAAATTCTTCTATGGTCAAACCACGTTTAAGGATTGAATCAAACCCATGACAATATAGGGTATCACAAATGATCAGATGAATTTTAGCAAGGTGATGTAATTTTCAACATTCATCCTTAGAAAAGGAATGAGGGGACTTTGAAGTGTGGATATATATAATGAGGTCCCCATACCAAAGATCTTTTGAGGAGATAAGAAAGATATGTTCATCCAAAAATGATTCTTCATAAGTGAAATGTCCTTCACAATGAAATTCTGAAATTAATTTTGCAAAAGCAAAAGATTTCTTTGATTTGATTGACATGAACTCAACATCAAACACTTGTAAAATTACACTCCATTTGTTGTATTTCCCCCAATCACTCACATAATTAGGACAAATTGAAATGGATTGGTGTCAACAACGACAATCATTTTTCTCAACAAAATAAAATGGTGAAGTCACTGAACAACACGCATTGATGCTAAAGCCAATTTCTCAATATGGGAAAATCGGAGTTTAGAAATGGCTAAGCCATGACTTAGATAATAACATTTTATCTAAGGCCAATGTATTCTTGAAATAGAACCATACCTACAGTTGATTATGATCACATGATAAAAAAGGAAATCTCTACTATAATTAGGTGGAGTCAATACGGAAGTAGAGGTTAGTGCTTTTTTCAAAACATCAAACAAGCTTTAGGAAAATTCATCTCAAATAAATGGAACTCATTTCTAAAGTAAATAGATAAATCCTTTTGTAATGTTAGCATAGTTCATGACAAACCTCCTTAAAAAGTTGGCTTTTTATTCAAGACTTTGAAGTTGGCGAATATTAGGTAGGGGAGGAAAATAAAGTATTGCCTCAACCTTAAAGGGATCAAATCGAATCCCTTCACTAGAAATGATGAATCCCAATAATCAACCATATGTGACAATGAAAATGCACTTATTAGGGTTCAACCAGATTTTATAGTGACAAAACATTTCAAAAACTAAATGAAGGTGCTTTAGATGTTCCATTCTCTTAAGAGATCTAGCAACTAAATCATCCAAATAAGCCTTTATTTTGTGCTTAATGTCATGGAAATCATATGGCATAGCATGTTGGAAAGTAACTCTAGCATTTTTAAGGCTAAAAATCATGTTCCTATATGCAAAAGTACCCCAAGGACAAATAAACTAGAGTTTTATGTTGATTTTTGGGATGATTTTTTATTTGATTATATCTATGCCATCCATCCATGAAGGAAAAAAATCTCATTTCCAGCACACTCATTGATTCCTTCATCTATAAATGGAGTGGGGAAATTTTCCTTTGCATAGGATTTATTTAAATCCATGAAATCAATGCATACATGAATTGTTCCTTATTTTTTGTGCAGAAGGACTAGATTCAAAGAATATTTAGTAAGAGGAACTGGGTATAGGAAACATTCTTTAAGTAGTTTCTCCACTTCTTCCCTAATGGTTGCAGCTTTTAGTAGGTTGATCGACTGAAGCTATTGAGGAAAAGGAATTGCATTTTCATAAGTATTCATCTCATGGTGAACTATAAAAGGATCAATTCCAAACATTTCCTCATAAGACGAAGCAAATACATCTCTAAACTCTTTAAAGAGGCCAATATAAATTTTAATCTGTTTAGGGAAACAATCAAGCTCAATGACGACATTTTCAATGATAATGGGATTCTTGGATATGTTCACCAGAATAGTTTATGAAATTATAGGCATATTACCTTCGATAAAGATATGCATTGGAGTTTAAGGGTTCAAAATTTTATGAACATTTCTATGAGAAGAAGGACTAGACAAACTTGATTCGAATTTATACAGTTTAGGGAGGAAGTGGGACCGATGATGAAAATCATCCCATGACCTTTGTACAACTATAATTTATACCATAATTGTCTCCTCATATGGTAAAAAAATATAAAGGAAATACATATTCAAAGTGGAATCATTTGTCTAGATGGGTGCCACATTATCATCCAAATCTTCTAATGAAACAAGCATTCGATGAGGATCTATAGTATTAATGATGGCTTGATATGAAATTTCTGCTACAAATATACAATAACCCATTGAACCAAATTTCCCTTCTTCTAGTGTGGTACTATGTGGTAGAAATTTCTAAGGATCCAAAAATTAATGATTTATAAACGAACATTGTCGATGGACCATCCTGCAGGATGAGATGGTATTGACAAAAAGAACAGGAGACAGAAGATCAAAACTACCCATCAATGATGGATATATTCGAACTCTAAATTCTCAGTAAGCTACATAGAATTCTTAACTTAGTGGATAGTAGAGTCAAGAGAGGTGTTTGGGTCATTGGGAAAATAGGCTAACTAATCAACCAAAACAATTATCCCTTCATGAGGAAAACATAGTATGTGAAACAAAGATGAGACTACATCATCCATTACATATACCTAATTTTGACCCAATAAAATGCTATAATCTGGCTTGGTTTTTAATATCTGTACTTCCACCTTAACTACCTCCCCCACAGACCAATTGGGAAGGCATGAAAAGTCACATGAGGCCTATGAGAATGACCACCAAATGTGGTTAAAAGGTTATGAATGGGAACAACTTTGGGGGACCTGATAGCTTTCTAGCATTACATGGACATGACAAATGTGGAATCCCCTTCATCAACTACTATACGAAATATGGTATTTTTACGATACATATATTTAAATTGAAAACCCATGTGATGAGGGAGTATCTTTTTAATATTTGAGATATCAAATGTAACCAATTCAGATTTTTTTAAAGTCAACTACTCTGATGTAGTGAACAAAACACTCCTTTATGAAGGACATGACTGAAGTACCTCTATATCCGAAATATCATATGGGATCTGAGCTAAATTTTTTCAACCATGGAATAGTTCTAAGAAACCTTAGAGTTTGGACTATAAATTGATCATTTTGAGGAGCTTTTCGACATCTAAGGTATAGGTTCAACTATGGACCTCTCTATATGAAGAGGTTTTTTAATATTGGACGTATTTTTAGCCTTCAAATATTTTGGTTCTCTATAACCATGAGCTCTTATTGAAATGTTAACATGAACCTTAATGATCTACACATTCGCTGAAAATTCCCCTTCCTAGTTTCCCCCTATAGGGGTTCTAGTATTAACATTTGTACAAGTAAGTAATTGCTTCCCTTAGGGAAAAGGGTTAGTAATAATATCCTGGGAACTAGAATAACCTTGTTGGGATAACACGTGCTAACCATATTGAATTTTTGGGAACATATAAGTAAGATGATCCCCACCCCATAGCTTGCACAAGAATTTAACTTTCTTTTTGGACTCGTTCTTTCCCTCTCTAGTGTTTTCACTAGGTTTATTTACAATCCCCTTTCCTCCCTTATCTTTATTTTTCTGATGTCCTTTCTTCTTCCATTTAGATTATTGATTTCGTTTTGAATTAGAAGACTGAATGAAATTAATCACAAAAGGTTGAGAAGGGGGAGACGCAAACACTATAGAATACTCTGTAGAAGTAGATTGTAATGACAATTGTTGTAATTGGTTCACTAACAAACTAGCCATATGAAGTGATCCTACTATTCTGCCAAATGTGTGCTAGGCTTTAGTTTGGTGAGATAAATTCTAGATCTAATAGTGTCATGTAGTATCTTGTAGATGACACTAGACTAGGAATAAATCAACTCTAATTGTTGGGCTCTAAAGATAGCACGTTCTTATGTGAACACTCCTGAAAGTGAGACATCCTTAGATACTTCAGGCTATAAATATTTAAAAAACCACTAGAGTATAAACTCATTAAGGATGTAAGCCTTGATCAATCTATTCCTTTTGCACCACTCTCAAATGTGGTTAGAAATATGGGTGACCTTGTCCTACTCCAAATTGGCCAGAAGTTCAATTCCGACAGCATAATATAGAGGAAACTGAAAGTGGTTAAGGAACATTCTAGCCAACTCACCAAATGTATAAAACAACCACCCTTTAATTCAATATGCCATTTCACCAAATTTCTAGTTAAGGTGCATTGAAAACGTCTCAACCTAATGAAATATTCAATCAAAGAGTTTAATTATCTCCATAAATGATAAGTGGTTACATCGTCTATTAGATGTTCACAAAACTTCACTCCAAACTTTGGTATGTCTGGCGAAGATTTGGTAGGGACCGGGGGTCAAGTTGAGTTGTAATAGATCAAATCATTAGTTAATTTCGAAAGAGCTGGAAAATTAAGAGTTGCTAAGAATGACAAGAATGGTGACACTGGTAAATTCCAAGCTTGAGGAGTGGAATTCTAGAATTTTGGAAACGAATATCCTGTATTTTGAGGGGCACCAAGTTGCTAATAATTACTCCTAGAAAATCCTCATCTATAAGGAAAACCTTGTTGTTTAAGGCTATATGGATGGTATCGTACTTCTAATATAGGAATGGTATCTATAGGAACATTATAAGAAGGAGAAACCCCTTGATAAGGGTTCTAAGCACTATCCAAATGTGGAAAATTTAGTGACGTGCTACTAGTAGGGAAGGCCATACTCCTCTGCTGACCAAAACATTATGAAGGATTTTGATAGCCAAATCCACTAACTAGAGGATATACAAAGCCTTGACTCCATCGAATTTTAAAAGGATTAATGTTATTAGCATGTCAAGGGAAAGAAATTGATCACATATTCAACAATGGATTGGAAAGGGTAACACATCCACTTGGGAATTTGAAACCTTTTAAAGATATGGAACTACTAGTCATCAAAGGAATAACCTCCGAATTAGTAGAAGGTAAAGTTTATGGAACTAAGGGAATCCCACTAGATATAATTCCCAAGGGAATAGAACAAATGAAGGGAGCATAAGGTTGGGTGCCACCACTCAAACCAAGAGTGGAGGTAGGGAAAAAAAATCGTGATAGGTTAAATGGTATGGATAGAAAAAGTGCCTCCTCATATAGCTAAAAAAGCACTATGAACACTTGATGTATGGGTAGCCAAACTAGTGTTACTAACATTTTTGATGATGAAATAAGGAGAATGAAGAGGGCTACTAGGTCTATGAGTTGGAGTACCCATGTATGATACAATGTAAGGAAGGTCAGAAGGAAGAGGTCATATAGTAATCCCAGATAATTTTGGAATGTTTTCAACTTCTACTTGATCTTATGAGTAGAAGAGTAATCTAACTATGACCAAAGTGTTTCTAGGTAGACTATGGGATTTAATAGGTTCTCCTTATGAATTAGCAACCTTGGATGAAGGATTTCTCTCTGTTGTGTTAGCTTACAATGGTTCAAAAGAATGAGCAAAATTACTCCTACACCTTCTTAGTGAAGGATCGAAACTCGCAAGTGAAAGCCTACAAAGCCTTCTAGACTGATGAATTGGTTTATCAACAACCTTTATATATAAATACAAATTAAAAACTAAAATTATTTAAGGAAATCTAGTAGCACATATAACTCTCTAAAAAAAATCCTTAAGATACATAAAAGCCAACAACTCCCAAATATTTTTGCTTCGGGTGATTAGGACCAGACTCCAAAATACAAGATATTAAAGAAAAGGGCATCCGAAGGTATGTTAGGATGATGAGGGCTCAAGCCTAGTGGTGAAAGTGATAGAAACAATTATGCTGACCTCCATACAATAGCCTATGTTGGTTCAAGTAGCCAATATTTGTGAGGTAACCCTCCAAAAGTAGCGTGAATGTGATGCAACGTATGCCTCAGGCACCATGGGAATTCCATGTTGTCTTTAATTGTGTGGTCCCGAGGAAAGAAAACTAAGGTCACTAGATGATAATTGGAAACTGAGGGTTATATTGTTGCCATGTGATCCGACAAGTAGGAGAAGCTGTATCTTTCTTTCCCTATCCTCAAACATCCTAGTTCTTAACTCATGTTTTAGAAGATATTTCCTGGACATCCTAACGACATTGTATTTTCACTCGTTAATCAAATTCTGTATTTTTCAGTTTGATTGCATTTGGAGGATTACTCTCCACACCTAAGGCCCTAAAATTCCCTAGACTAGTTGATGTCACTATGAAAGAAGAAAAAAGTCTAGCTCATTTTAATTTTAGCGTTCATTTTAATTGTATGTTGTTTAGGACAAGGGAAACAAATGTCCAACTCATATTATTATAATGCAAAATAAATTAATAAGAAAACCCAAGATACATGAAAATGCAGCTCTTCTTTTTCTTCGATGAAAATATAATGTTATAAGGTTCTACAAGAAACTTAATAAAGAATTTTTTTTTGCTTTTCCAATTCGGCACATACACATTCAAAATCGAACAAAAATAATTAAATGATATCTAAAATGCAGTTAACCTAGTGCATACTAGTATGTAAATTCATGATTCAAAGAGAATTCTAAAGTAATGAAAACATGACCAACAAGACAAAGGTAAACCAAAATAGAAAAGAGAAGCAAACCCTAAATAAAAAATCATGTCCCAAAGTGAAAAAATATATTTAGAAGTATGACAACAACTTGCACATTTTTCAAAACCCGAAAGACTACAAAACCAAGAAAAAAGGGAAACAAAAGCAACAAGAAAGCGATTTTATTTTTCTTTTAAGAATCTTGAAAACTGAAAGTTCAAAAAGGGAAGCAAATAAAAGATCCCAAATACAAAAGTATGAAGAACACTAAAGTTCACATAATCACAAATATGATCATAGTATTGAAAAATTATCGCAAACGAGATAGTTACAACTTTAATAACTTTTCAAAAAGATGAAAGGGACTCAGAGAATTAGAAATACCTCAGAAGACTAAAATCTCACATTCAAAAAAGGATCTGAAACCCTCTTGGAAAAAAATAAATAGAAAGAGAAAAAGTCCAACGTCTAGTCCATAAAAGAAGAAAATTCAAAATTGGGTTATCAACAAGTTCAATAGAAATAAAGTTATGTTCCAGAGAAACAAAACAACTAGATACTTCACAAGGAAGGCTTGGAACCCAACTTCAAAAAACAAAAACCATAGGTGCACATAAGAATTTCTCCAACAAGAAGAAATATATCAACAATATAAGTTACCAATATGATTCTAGGCCATACAAAGATAAAAAAAAAAAAAAAAAAAAAAAAAAAAAAAAAAAATAAAAAAAAAAATAAAAAAAAAAAAAAAAAAAAAAAAAAAAAAAAAAAAAAAAAAAAAATCTTAAATAAACCTCGTCAAAGACAAAAAATTCAAGAAACGAAAAATTTTCATTTCTCTAGATATGTACGTCACTACTCATAGACATTTTAACGTATGTATGTAACTTTGTGTTAAGAAACGAATGTATGCATGAGTTGATTCAAAGCAACTCCATGTGTATGATTGTCTATAAAGAAAAGTGCATATAGAAATAAAACTGAGGAAAGTTAAAAGATAAATCCTAGATTTGAAATATTAGGCTGAAATAACAAATTACTCGAGACTTGAGAAGGTTGAAAAATGAGGAAACAACAAACTAAAAAGCCAGATTGAAGAAAAAAACTCTTCTAACAAAAACCTAATGGTATTCCCTAACAGAGTCGCTAATCCTATTGGTAGGAAATAATCCTTAAGGGCAAGGTTCGAAACCCCAACAAAGAAAGATAGTAAATTAGTAAAGAAGAATCAATATAGGACGAAAAACATTTGAATTAATAAATTTGGGATTAGGAATGTACCTGGGGGTGTTATGTTTGAGGATGTTCCTGTAGGGTCCCAACCCTCTTCTTCCTCCAAGATGTGTATACTTATGAATTAATCAAAAAAGGAATAGATATAATATATGATTCAAATTAAATGCATAATGATATGTTAGATCATAACAAATAGAAATTTAGACTATGATTCATAAGATGACAACATATATCGAGAAAAATACATGAGTTTCTTTATTAATGAATAACAGTAAGTACAAGATATATACAACCTAATCAGGGCCAAAGGAACTAGCAAAGCCTTCCTATGGATCCATCCATCCTAAACCATGAAAATACCCTCTATAATAGATGCAAGGAAATTCTAGATAAGTGTATCAAACATCATTGCAAAGGAAACTAGAGCTTCCTAGAGATTGGGGGTGTAGGAGGCATGAGAAAATTAGACGATATGGGGGAAATCAAGTATAATGTCGATACCTCTCTGATGATATAAATTACGCCTACCTAAGGGGTGTATATATACCACCTAAAATTGGTTTTTTTAGTTAAGCCATGGGATCCTATAGGTGGGCTCTTGGTAAAACCCATAAATCCTTCCCAAAAAGTACTTTTACTTTTTTTCCAATTTTAAAATTCCATACATGGGTATAGTGTTTTGGGAAATGCAATTTGAGTTTAATGGTGACTTGGATGCTAGTGTATTAGACCACATTGTTCATTTTCAACGTACAAAAAACGAAGAAAACCATGAGTCATGTCCATATCTTTAGTCTCAAACTAAATGTAAATAATTGGCGTATAAAACATCCAGGGCTCAATGAAATAGAAGTAAAAATACCTCTCAAGGATGTTAATGTTGTTTTTAACTCTCGCAAGGAACTTGTGTTGAAAAAGAATAAAACCCAGTGTTATAATGACTCTGAATTTGTGGATGACAATACTCATACCCATGTTGTTAATAATAACTACGATGAACAATTATATTTAAAGGCTAATGTTGATATATGTACATAGAGCATGTACTACCAACAAAAATATTGACTTATGGTTCCTTGCCTTCAACAAATAATCTACCAACCCTTTGAGAAAACAATCAACTCAAGATGTTGAACCAATAAAGGTTTAGTCAATGTTTTACTAAAAAATATGGATTAGAGGAGAAATTATAGTCATTGGACACACAAATAATTATTCATTCTTCCAAGGTTAAATTTGTCATCGTATCAAATTCTTAAGGTCAAAATTATGCTAAATAATGATATTGTCAATGGTTTATTTCTAGGTCAGAAATTTTGAAGCTATGCTTAAATATTTTTATGGCAACAAGAAATCCCCCCCTATTGGTATGGGTCATTTTTATCACTTTTCTAATTAATTATTGTTATAGGATAGCCTAAACTTAAATGTGGCAGTATATTAGTCAAGTCCCACTAGCACAACCAGTTGAGGATGAGCCAAGTTAACAAGGCTACTTAGGATCACATTGCAAGAATTTTGTTTTCCTAGTGCTAGGGGGAGGAGACACACTAAAATCTAGTTAACTTAGGGTTTGTGTGGCCTAGGTTGGTTGCAATCCCTATGTGATTTTGAAGTCTTAGTTGCCCCTCTGTCAGGGTTTCTGAAGCCACATGTGAACACACACAACTTGAAAAACAATTAAAAACAAATATGAGAGTATATTCTCTTAGCCACTCAATCACTAAAAGCAATTTTAACTCATAACTTTCTTGCATATCTAAATAATGTGTTTAAACCTTGTTTAAAATTAATTTTTACCAAATTATCATTACAAATTTACCACATCTTTTATTAATGACCAAATATGATAATTAGTGATAAAAATTTGAAAACAAAATTTATAAAACATATATTAAATTCTTCGAAGTATGGATCTTCACATTCTAAAGCACATAGCTCCATTAACCATTTACATTCATGGTCCCCTCAAATATTTATAAATATTTTGTTTTTCGGCACACCTAAATAAAATTTATATAACATAAGTTAAATTATTCCACATATATCTCTTCACTTTCTGAAATTTGGTAATGTTCTCGATGGTTAACCAACCTACTCAACAACAAATGACATGCACAAAATGGAAGGCTAATGCATGAGTTCGTTTGTTTTGAACACAAACCTAGAGACATGTGTTCTTATGTTTCTTAGTAATTAAAGTGTCATCAAGGCATGCATAGGTAGTTAGGCTTCTCATTTAATGTTGTAATAGTTTACTATATTAGCTTATTTTAATATTATTTATCATTTTTATTCTTCCAGTTGTATAGAATTCTCGTGGAAGATTAATTCAAGCTTATTGTCTAAGCTTCACCTAATTGGACTTTGTTAATTTATTGACAATATTGTCATGAGAAGGCCCCATCCATCCACTGCTAAGCAAAGGCAATTCTACACACACGGACAAGTAATTAAGTTTTTTATTCTTAGCCTTTTGAGATTGTCATAAAACACCAATCTTGAGTTTATATTTTACTGTTGAAAATTTTGTAGCTGAAATTTGATTTAAACGTCGAGATGCTTTTACAGGTATCTTTTCACACGATTCAAAAGAATGATGTATATTGTTTTGGAGTAGTCTTGTTAGAAATAATATGTGGGAGAAATGATTTTGATATGGATCTACCCATTGAGGAAAGATTACTCTCAATGTGGTAAATATTTTATTTTCAATTAGTTACCCAAAATTTGTGTATGATCATCTTAATTAACTACATAATTTCTATTTTCTTGTGCATTTTCAAGAATAATGAAATTTGCAGGTGAGAGCATATTATGCCGAGATCAATGAAAACCCTAGAAAAATAATGGAATTTATAGACAAAAATCTAGAAAGAAAGTATCATATAAAATCAATCACTATCTTTGCCGAAGTGGCCCTTAGATGTTTCAGAGTTCATCTTCTAGGCCCAACATCGGCCCAACATTAGTGAGGTAGTAAGAGAGTTGAAAGAGGCTTTCATGTTTCATTATTGTTATAAAAAAGGCTCTTAAAATATTTTAGTTTTTTTAATAAACAAAACTCATGAATTTCTAGCTCTTCAAAATCGCCAATTATGTTAAATCTGGCTTGAAGTATGAATATATTGAGATAGACATAATATAATGATGTACTAAGTGAATGGTCAAGAATCTAAAGTTGCATCTAAGGGCATCTTGAGCCTCATAAGAAACAATATTAACCACTTTGAAATTTTAAGCATTGGAAATATTCAGTGTCATACCTAGGCCATTGAACTTGCTGCGTTGTAGCTCTAGATTGGGAGCTCATATATTTTCAATAATATGGTGCTAGGAAAGAAAACCCATAACTCTACACTCACTTTAATAAATAATGTTCTTATTTTCACCAAAAAAATCAAATTTGTAGTGAGTTGCCGTTGTTATAATATGGAGTTGTTCCTCATATTAATTCAAGTTCAGGTAACTTTGTAAAAAAAAAATTAAAATTGAATATGAATGAGTTAGAAATATCATAAGTTAGTGTAATTGTTTCTTATCATAATTTTTCAAATTGAGATTAGTTTTAATAGTTTTACTTTAATTTATAGATAAATTATTGCAAACCAATAATAACATTAATTTTATGTAATATATCTATCTATCTATATATAAAATTAATTTTAATATAAAATAATACAAATTTTATATTACATAATTAGTTTTAAGTTAATTTATAACTTTCATCCTTATAATAATAATATTTTTTAATGTTAATTGAAAAAATTAAAACATTATACAACTTTTTGAGATGGTTACAAAACATCGATCCATTCTTAGTAATTTCTATAAATTTAGAATCAATGAATATGAGCTATAATAATATGAAAATCATATAATAAGAACAGTTTCCTTTCTATGCTTAATCATTGAATGCTTAATCAT